>OLKM01002364.1:12500-72412 GCA_900291075.1 Melanogrammus aeglefinus | reverse complement strand
TGTCATGAGTCTGTCAGACTGCCGCGCTTCATCAATTCTATTCAACTATTATTAGACTGTGAACAAGATGGCCGCCTGCCTCCCAGTGACACAGCGCTTTTCAAACAGAGCGAGAGAGAGAGAGGGGGGGGAGAGAGAGAGAGAGAGAGTGTGTGTGTGTGTGTGTGTGTGTGTGTGTGTGTGTGTGTGTTGACCTAGTTTTAAAGTTTATACCGTTTATACTCGTAATACCGGTGTATCACTCGGTGTGAAAATGTCCACACCACGGCAACCCCATTGCATTTATGGCCATGACTGTGTACTAACTTCATTAAAATCAAGGCATTGCAATTTCTGCAAATCGTTATACGTGGGTCTTTCATATTGCGCTTTTTGTTTGCGTCATCACAAACTTCTGTTTCGGCCGTGTTGTTTCGGTGATAAAAGTATTTCGGCCCGAATCCGAAAATGCGCTTTTGGGCCATTTTCGGCCGAAATTTTTCGGGGGCCGAAAATTCGATGCATCCCTAATGTGTAACATTAACACACTTAACTTAATTATTTGTTGTTATATCTACCATGACGTGACTAAATACAAACGACACACACAGATATCTACGGTGTTGACGGCCAGTCCAGCCACGTCCCTTTGGGGGGGGGGGGATTGTCTGGATCTATTCACTAGACGTGAAAAGATCCAGACACGCATGGCCCTGTGTGTGTCCTTGTGTGTCCTTGTGTGTGTCCTTGTGTGTGTCATTGAAATGATGCAACACTGGGAGAGGAGCAGTGGGGGGTCTGTCTGTCTGTCTGTCTGCCTCTCTGCTGTCTGTCTGTCTGTGTCTCAGTCTGTCTGTCTGCTGTCTGTCTGTCTGTCTGTCTGTCTGTCTGTCTGTCTGTCTGTCCGTCTGTTTGTCTGTCTGCCTGTCTGCTGTCTGTCTTTCTGTGTCTCAGTCTGTCTGTCTACTGTCTCGCTGTCTATCTGTCTGTCTGGTCTGGCTGTCTCTCCTCTCTATTCCTGTCTGCCTGTCTGTGTTTCTCTGGTCTAACTGTCTGTCTTGCTGTGTGTCTCAGTCTGTCTGTCTATCTGTCTGCCTGTCTGTCTGTCGCCGTCGTTGTGTCGTCTGTCTGCCTGTGTCTGCTGTCTGCCTGTCTGCTGTCTGTCTTTCTGTGTCTCAGTCTGTCTGTCTATCTGTCTGCTGTCTATCTGTCTGTCTGTCTGGTGTCTCTCTCTATCTGTCTGCCTGTCTGTCTTTCTGTCTGCCTGTCTGTCTTTCTGTGTCTCAGTCTGTCTGTCTATCTGTCTGCTGTCTGTCTGTCTGTCTGTCTGTCTGTCTGTCTGTCTGTCTGTCTGTCTGTCTGTCTGTCTGTCTGTCTGTCTGTCTGTCTACCTGTCTGCTGTCTGTCTTTCTGTGCCTCAGTCTGTCTCTCTGTCTGTCTATGTCTGTCTATCTGTCTGCTGTCTGTCTGTCTAGCTGTCTGTCTGTCTGTCTGTCTGTCTGTCTGTCTGTCTGTCTGTCTGTCTGTCTGTCTGTCTGTCTGTCTGTCTGTCTCTCTGTCTGTTTGTCTATCTTTGCTTCTCCAGGCTCCTCCCCAAGGCTCCTCCCCAAGGCTCCTCCCCCAGGCTCCTCCCCCAGGCTCCTCCCCAAGGCTCCTCCCCCAGGCTCCTCCCCAAGGCTCCTCCCCCAGGCTCCGCCCCCAGGCTCCTCCCCCAGGCTCCTCCCACAGGCCCCGCCCACAGGCCCGCCGCCACAGCCCCGCCCCAGGCTCCTCCCCCAGGCTCCTCCCCCAGGCTCCGCCCCCAGGCTCCTCCCCCAGGCTCCTCCCCCAGGCTCCTCCCCCAGGCTCCTCCCCCAGGCTCCGCCCCCAGGCTCCTCCCCCAGGCTCCTCCCACAGGCCCCGCCCACAGGCTCCTCCCCCAGGCTCCTCCCCCAGGCTCCTCCCCCAGGCTCCGCCCTCGTGCTCCTGTGAAGGTGGGACCACATGAAGCTGTGTCCTCCTCCTCTCCTTCCTCCTCCTCTCCTTCCTCCTCCTCTCCTTCCTCCTCCTCTCCTTCCTCCTCCTCTCCTTCCTCCTCCTCCTACCGGTGGGCCGTCAGGTCCCCACAGAACAACCAGGGGACTCTCAGCTCAGGGGGCAGAGCGGGGCGCCGGGTAGCCGGAAGGTTGCTGGTTCGATCCCCGGCTCCTCCTAGCTGAGTGTGGGGGTGTCCCTGAGAGAGACGCCCCACCCTGACTGCTCCTGACCAGCTGGCTGTCACCCTGCGGGGCTGACTCCACCGTCGGGGGGTGAATGTGTGTATGAATGGATGAATGTGAGGCAGTATTGTGGAGCACTTTGAGGGCTGCTGGGGAGGACAGCGCTGTAGAGATGAAGCCCATTTAAACGGAGGAAGGAAGATATTAGGATGAATAACTTTAGAGGCATGTGATAACGTCGTTAAACACTGCATGTGAATGAGTCCCACCTCAGCCCCCGTACCCTCATTAAAACTAGATTTCCTTTGGGGGGAGGAGAGGAGGCCGCCTTGTTTCAGGACCATCCATCTTTGCGTACTTTTATAGCACATCACACTTCAGTGGATGTTATAAAACAGGCTCACGGATTCGAGGAGCCCAGCCTCAAAATAGCCTGTTAAAGGGGGGGGCGGTCTCATAGCCGCCACACCCTGCGCTCAGCAGCACTGCAGGGGCATAAATCTTTCAGCTACCGCAACCTGCAGCATGGAACCACAGATCCCTGTTAAAGTCCCTCAGTCCCCAGTTAAACCAGTTAACACACAACCCAACCCAGTAACCATCACAAAACCACTGATACAAGTTAAAACCAGTTAACTAGTGGTGTGTGTGTGTGTGTGTGTGTGTGTGTATGTGTGATGTAGGGTGTGTGTGTGTGTGTGTCGTGTGTGATGGTGTGTGTGTGTTGGTGTCGTGCTGTGTTGTGTGTGCGTGGTTGTGTGTGTGTGTGTGTGGTGTGTGTCGTGTGTTGTGTGTCTTGTGTGTGTGCGTGCGTGTGTGGTGCGTGAGTCTGTGTGCCTGGGGTGGCGTGTTATGTTTGTGTGTGTGCTGTGTCTGTGTGTTGTGTGTGTGTGTGTGTGTGTGTGTGATGTGTGTGATGTGTGTGTGTGTGTGGTGTCGTGTGTTGCCTGTGCCTGCCTGTGTGTGTGTATGTGTGTGTGTGTATGTGTGTGTGTATGTGTGTGTGTGTGTGTGTGTGTATGTGTGGTTAGTGTGTGTGTGTGTGTGTGGTGTGTGTGTGATGTGTTGCTCGTCGTGTGTTGTGCGTGGTTGCGGTGGTGGGTGAGTCTGTGCTGCCCTGGGGTGTGCTGTCTGTGCATTGTGTTGTTTATGTTTGTGTGTGTTGTGCCTGTGTGTGTTGGTGTGTGTGTGATGTGCGCCTGTGCTGCTGTGTGTTGTGATGTGTGTGTGTTATGTGTGTGTGTGTATGTGTGTGTGGTGTGTGTGTGGGTGTGTGTGTGTGTGTGTGTGTGTGTGTGTATGTGTGTGTGTGTGTGTGTGTGTGTGTGTGTGGGGAGGTAAGAGGTTGAAGTTCATTGCAGGTAATAGATCATATCTCTCACATCTTGTCTGGGGAGGCCTGATGTAGGTCAAAGGTCAAGGGCAACCTTATAAGGCTCTCTCTCTTTCTCTCCATCTCTCTCTCTCTCTCTCTCTCTCTCTCTCTCTCTCTCTCTCTCTCTCCTCTCTCTCTCTCTCTCGCTCTCTCTCTCTCTCTCTCTCTCTCTCTCTCTCTCTCTCTCTCTCTCTCGCTCCCTCTCTCTCTCTCTCTCCCTCTCTCTCTCTCTCTCTCTCTCTCTCTCTCTCTCTCTCTCTCTCTCTCTCTCTCTCTCTCTCTCTCTCTCTCTCTCTCTCTCTCTCTCTCTCTCTCTCTCTCTCTCTCTCTCTCTCTCTCTCTCTCTCTCTCGCCCTAATTGCTTTTTTAATGTGTAACATTATAATATTTCCCTCCCAAACAACTGCATGGAACCCATGTAGATCACAATTCAGATCAATAATAATCTTTAATCACATATTAATTTAAATAATTGCAAGTTCACCCTCAATCAAGGTTAATGTCTGTTTTCCCAGACCTCGTTAGACAGATGATCAGAAGTAGGTACTTATTCAGTTATTACCATCTTTACTACAAAACCTCATCAGCAATATTAATAGTTAAATATGAAAACTATAAAACTAAAAAACATATCCGTCATCGCTTACTAATCTAACTAAGTAAGAGGGATGTGAATCCACATTGTGTTTGTGGATCTAGTTGAAAGGTCCTGATTACATGTGAATGTATTATATTGTTCAATAGATGAAAGGGATCATAAAATCTGTATATCCACTAAAGATTGGCGCCATCATGACTCTTAGTCATTTACGAATAATAAACGAGGAGAATTGAAAGATGCAGTTTCATCAAGCCTTTATTCGACTTCGTGTCGAGTGATTTCAGACAGAAGTAGTCGCTTGCAGAACACAGACAATCCACATCAGTTTGAGAATGACAAAGCACGCAGGAAATCAGAGTATTCAAAAAGCAGCTGGTGTTTTAAGGCATTTGTAAACATGTTTTTTGACTTTTTGTGTTTGGTTTATGATTCAGTGAAGCCTTTGACCTGTTTGTTGGGTGGCACACAGAGAAACAGTTTGGCAGTGGTGTAGAAGTGATAATGTTTTACAAGAAGAACCACATAGTTATTGGTTGAGGGAAGCAGAGAACACGTTTGTAGTTTCCAGTGAAAGTTGTAGCGATGCAGACAGACAGACATAATGCTGCTTCATTGCTCCTTTCGAGTACTCCTCGCACGTCTGCAGTATCGAATCGGTCGCCCCTTAACTGTCTAGGAAACTAAGGGCAGATTTCCAGATCTACCCTTAGCAGATCTTAGCAGGTCACTCACAGGTATCATAAGCCCTGGTGTATACATTACACACACACTCACACAATACCGTACTAAGATACAGGGCTCGAGTGAAACAACTCACAGGATTCTGTTCTACAGTCATCTTTTACCCTGTGGTGGCACATGTATAGTTAGACACACAGTCACACACATGCACACACACACACACACACACACACACACACACACACAGCCTCGGAGGACAGTAAGCAAGCGAGACGTGCTCAGACCAGCAGTGTGCGGCTGGGGAACCGACAGGTCTCTGATCGGAGGAGGATCTCTGGGAACAACAGGGTGGCCCGACAGCAGACACCTGCAGTCATGGCTCAGGTGTAGAGAAACAAGTGCAATCGCTTCAACGTATGTGCTTGGCCATTAGATGAGTATGTGCTTGCTCATTAGATGTGCGTGTGCTTGGTCATTAGATGTGCGTGTGCTTGGTCATAAGATACGTTTTGCTTGGTCATTAGATGTGCGTGTGCTTGGTCATAAGATGTGTGTGCATGTGCTTGTCCTGGTTTTATATTTCTAACTCCCCTCTCAGCGGTCGTTCTGAGGCGGTTCAGACTTCAGTGCTTCGGGCTGACGGTCTCAGAGACTATGGATACAGGGTGAGTAGATAGTAGTGGTGGTAGTATATTCAATCAGACCTACGTTACAACGCAGCCTCAAACTGACTGATTGGTTGAGCTGACCGCCCTCAACATGTGAGCCCTCATCGCCGTGTCTATTGTCTTTCTCTTTGCTGCACCTCCACCTGTCCCCTGATCCCTACTCACAACAAAGAGGTATTCCTAAACGAGTACTAAATCAGTTCCAATATCGAGTGTCTTACGAGTACATCTACGTCACGACTAATAGAATAAGACAAAGACCTAGCCAGCAGGCTAACATGCTCCTACATCTGGAGTGTAGATCATTGAGGGGCTGAGCTTGGAGCTAACGGGGAGAACTGTGGGATGGCTCAGAGTCCCGCGCCCCCCCGAGGTCATCACCAAGAGGACGGAGGAGGACCGACAGCTGATGAACTGTGGCCTTGTAAACAGGAGCTAGACAGGAACCATGCAGGTGAGCACCATCACTAGACCCACTAGTTCCCTAGACTCGGGTGGTGTAGATGGAGGCTGGATGAAGTTCATCACTAGACTGAAGTGGTGCTGATGGAGGCTGGATGAGGTTCATCACCAGACTCGGGTGGTGCTGACGGAGGCCCTGCATGCTGGTGTCATGCGGTGTTGGGTCCGCAGGCTGCGGCGATAACAACTGACGATGATTTCAGCCGACGTTTAATTATGTTGGTTCTTGGAGTGATATGTGTTACCGATAATAGCATTTATGCAACACAACTCATTTCTTTCTTATTTATTTCTTGTGAATATCCAATAGCCAGTGGTTATCATATTAGATGAGTGTGTTTATAGCATGATGATAAGTACGGCTGCATACCAATCCTTAGAGAATATCTCACTGAGAAACCCCAAGCCGTGCTTTTATGTTCACTAACTCCACATCTAAAGTGAGAAATGTGTTTGACATTGTATCATCAAGACTGTTTGATAGGGGAGAGAGAGAGAGAGAGAGAGAGAGAGAGAGAGAGAGAGAGAGAGAGAGAGAGAGAGAGAGAGAGAGAGAGAGAGAGAGAGAGAGAGAGAGAGAGAGAGAGAGAGAGAGAGAGAGAGAGAGAGAGAGAGAGAGAGAGAGAGAGAGAGAGGGAAAGAGACAGAGAGAGAGGGGAGAGAGAGAGGGAGAGAGAGAGAGAGAGAGAGAGAGAGAGAGAGGAGAGGAGAGAGAGAGAGAGAGAGAGAGAGAGAGAGGGAGAGAGGGAGAGAGAGAGAGAGAGAGAGAGAGAGAGAGAGAAAGGAAGATAGAAAGAGAGAGAAAGGAGAGAGGTAGATAGTTGGATGACGTACATCTGCTACGCTCTACACACTTCTCTGAGCTCCACCTCTTCACCAACAGAACCGTCTCACTCTCCACCTCCACCTCCACCCCCCCGTCTCACTCTCCACCTCCACCTCCACCCCCCCGTCTCACTCCTCCACACTCCACCACACGCAGCCTGCAGAGCCAAAGTCGGCCCGGTTTGAAACCCCCAGAGGGACGGGTGACCAGTAACTAGGGGTGATAGTAACTAGGGGTGACTAGAGGGGGTGACCTGGTCGTGTGTTTGTTTCGGGGGGTCCTAGTTCTTGGCGTTGGGGGCCCCGTCGTTGCTGGAGTCCTGATGCTTCTCCACCTTCTTGGTGGAGACCACCGTCTCCTCGTAGACCTCGTGCTGGAGGGCCTTGCCCCCCCCGGCTTTGCTCTGTGGCTGGGGGGCGTCCTCCCCCCGGCCCCCGGAGGAGCCCTTCTCCCCCGCGCCCGCGCTGTGGTACATGCGGGAGGTGAAGCCGTAGCTCTGGCCACCACCCCCCAGGCTGGGGGTGGAGTAGCTGACCCCAGAGGTCAGGCGGGTCTCCTCCCCCTCAAGCAGCTTCCTACAGGTGGGGGGGGGAGAGGGGAGACACAGAGAGGGGGAGAGGGCACCGAGTGGGGGGGGAGGTTGGACCGGAGGGGAGGGGAGACGAGGGGAGACAGAGGGGGAGGGGAGAGAGACGAGAGGGGGAGAGCACAGAGGGGAGGGAGGTGGACGGAGGGGGAGGGGAGACAGGGAGGGGGGAGAGAGGGGAGACAGGGGGGAGGGGAGAGGGGAGACATCAGGGCTACTGATCATGGTTTAAGAGGTGTTTCAAATCTTTCATTATAATTTAAATGTTATTCTTAATGTACGCACTTATTGTGTGTTCACCATCCTTAAAAACAGTACTTAGCATGGTGTAGCATCTTATCCTAGCTATCTCTGTTGGGTACGGGGAACGGGTTAACCTAGTGATGGTTAGTGCTGTCACGTGGTTCTATGAACATCCTGACTGTACCCACAGAGATATAGTGTTGTTTCTCTTTGTTCTGACAAATGTACTTATTGTAAGTCGCTCTGGATAAAAGCGTCTGCTAAACGCCCTCAATGTAAACGTTAAGAAATTGATCCTCGATCTGAATCCCAATAGAACGCCTTGTGGGTCCATGGCCCGCAGGCTGTGTGTGTGTGTGCGTGTGTGTGTGTGTGTGTGTGTGTGTGTGTGTGTGTGTGTGTGTGTGTGTGTGTGTGCGTGTGTGCGTGTGTGTGTGTGTGTGTGTGTGTGTGTGTGTGTGTGTGTGTGTGTGTGTGTGTGTGCGTGCGTGCGTGCGCGGTGTGCGTGTGTGCTGGTGTGCGTGGTGTGTGTGTGTGTGTGTGTGTGTGTGTGTGTGTGTGTGTGTGTGTGTGTGTGTGTGTGTGTGTGTGTGTGTGTGTGTGTGTGTGTGTGTGTGTGTGTGTGTGTGTGCGTCGTGGTCACGGAGAGGCGTACCTGTAGGCTGCGATCTCGATGTCCAGGGCCATCTTCACGTTCAGGAGGTCCTGGTACTCCCTGAGGTGCCGAGCCATCTCGCCCTTCGTGTTCCTCAGGTCGTTCTCCAGCTGAGCCATGCCATCCTAAACGCACACGTTCAAATATATATCAATTAATAAATATATATATATCTTTTTTAATAGAGACTCTATTCCAAACCTCATTTTGAATTTTTCTGTATTTTGTTTTCTTGTTCTTCTTCTCTTTATGTATTCTCTATGATGTAAAGTATCTTTGAGTGACCTCCAAAAAGCGCTTTATAAAACCTATAAATCATTATTATTATTATGATGATGTCGCCCGTGACTTTTAATCGGAGGATAAATGGCCATACAAAACAGAAGGATAAAAATGTATAAAAAAAAAACTGTTTGTGTTGTCGTGCGAGTGCATGTGTGTGTGTGTGTGTGTGTGTGTGTGTGTGTGTGTGTGTGTGTGTGTGTGTGTGTGTGTGTGTGTGTGTGTGTGTGTGTGTGTGTGTGTGTGTGTGTGTGTGTTGTGTGTGTGTGTGTGTGTGTGTGTGTGTGTGTGTGTGTGTGTTGTGTGTGGTGTCTGTGTTGTGTGGTGTGTGATGTGTGTGTGTGTGTGTGTTGTGTGTGTGTGTGTGTGTGTGTGTGTGTGTGTGTGTGTGTGTGTGTGTGTGTGTGTGTGTGTGTGTGTGTGTGTGTGTGTGTGTGTGTGTGTGTGTGTGTGTGTGTGTGAGAGCATGTTTTTAAAAAATGTAAAAACATTTTTTACAATTAAAATAGACTAAATAAATAAATAAGATTAAAATAAAAGTATTGCCGCAGTCAGGTCCCGGTGTCCCCTCTTGTTTAGGATCAGAGGGAGACGTCACCTCAGGGTGCGACAGGGCGTTGGCACTGCCTTTGTGCGCTTGTGCGCCTCAGTTCAGCACCACAGAGAGCCTTGGAGACCCCGACCCCCCCTCAAAGTGTCCTCTCCTCTTCAACGGTAGATGGACTGCATTTCTACAGCCCTTTTCAAACCAGTGGCCACTCAAAGCACTTTACAATATTGCCTCAAATTCACCCATTCATACACATACACCAATTCATACATTCATACACACATTCACCCATTCATACACACATTCACCCATGCATACACACATTCAGCCATTCACCCACACATTCACCCATCCATACACACAAACATTCCCCCCTTTCATATACACATTCACACACCGACGGCGGTGTCAACAATGCGACATGAGACAGCCAGTTCGGTTGGCGGCAGTTAGGGTAAAGTGTCTTGCTCAGGCAGGGATCGAACCAGCCAACCCTCCCGGTCACCATCCGACCCGCTCTGCCCCCTCTAAAAAACACCCACCTGGTAGTTCGCGATCTCCGCGTTGTGCCGGTCCTCCATCTCCCGCAGCTGGCGGTCCAGGGACTCGTTGGTTCCCCGCAGGCTCTCGATCTCGATCGTCTTGGACTGCATCTGTCTACGGTACTCGTTGAGCTCCTCGCGGCTGGCCCGGATGGTCTCCTGGCTGCGGCCCGCCTGCTCCGACAGGTCGGTGAACTTGGACTTGTACCACTCCTCCGCGGACTGCAGGTTCTTTGAGGCCATGGACTCGTACTGTCCTCGGATCTCCTTCAGCGCCGACGTCAGGTCGGGAACCTTGGACACCTCCTCCATCTCCACGGACACCTGCGCCGCCTGGAGGAGATCCATCAGCTCCGCCACCTCCTCCTCGTGCACCTTCCTCAAGAAGTTGATCTCGTCCAGGAGCGACTCCACCTTCTTCTCCAGGTCGAGGCGCACCATGGTCGCATCGTCCACGTCCTTCTTGAAGGCCTTCAGCGTGGCCTCCGCCTCCTCCCTCATGCGGAACTCCTCCTCATACCTCCCCCGGAGCTTCATCAGCTCCTCCTCGATGTTATCCCTCTCGATCAGCGTCTGGCTCTTCTCCGCGTTCACCTCCTCCAGCTGGGAGCGCAGCTCCCGGATCTCCTGCTGGTACAGCTCCGCCAGGCGCGACGGCTCCGTCTGCCGGCCCCTCAGAGCCCCGAGCTCGGCCTCCAGAACCCGATTCTGCTGCTCCAGGGTGCGCACCTTGTCGATGAACATTGCGAAGCGGTCGTTCAGTCCCTGCATCTGCTCCTTCTCGTTGGTGCGGATGATCTTGAACTCGTTGTTGAGCACGGTGCTCTGCGTCAGGTCAAAGCCGCCGTGGTCCACCTGCATGGAGGAGTAGTTGCGGCTCCCGGAGCGCTTGGTGTACGCACCACCCAAGCTGGACCCGCCGCTGCGGGAGGCGGACTGGGACCGGTAACCCCCGCCGCTGCGGTTACCGGAGGACGCATGGCCGCTCATCCTCGATGGAGAGGAGGAGTAGCGGGGAGAGTCCCCGAAGATCTTCCGGTAGGAGGAGGAGGAGTAGAGGTCGGCTCCGTAGCTCATGGTGCTTGTTGAGTGAAGGAGCAGTGCGGTGGGAGCGCCTCCTTTATATAGGGAGCGGGCGCCCTCATGGCGTAATGCATCCAGGCTGGGACGTCTCCACTGGAAAACAGACGTGCTCCTGCGTAATTACGCACCGATCGATCCAAATGATTTGATGTGTTTTGATTAGTTCTGATTGTATGATGATCTGACTTTCCTTAAGATCCGATGTGTGGTGATATATACTGGTAAACTGGTTTTAGGGTTCAGCAGTGCCACTGGTTCTGGGACGGATGGAACTGTCCGTTTTGGCGCAGTGCTGATGATGAGTCAGCAGAAATCATCTGAGCGCATGTTTCTGTTTGCAGGTGTAGGACTGGATCTGTGTGTCGCGATACGATATCTCTTAGGCCTACATATCGTCCACCTTTCGAGGGACTGAGCAGAAACTTTGAGATGTTTTGGTTTTTGAGTGATTTTGTCGCAATCTGCTGTTGGAGTCATAGGCTACATAAGATACCTTAAAACATATCTATTCAGTTCGGCAATATCTTAAATCGGTTTAATTTATTTTGGTTGTTATATATGTTGATTGTCATTGTGTTATTAAGCCACATTGCATTGCAATTTTGCACGAAAGGCGCGCTATAAATAAAGTTTGATTTGATTTGATTTGATTCAACTAGAAGTAGCCTATAGGAAACGTAAGACAGCATTAAAGTGGAGAGTTTCTCGAGGTTTAAGGTTTAGCATCGACGTTCGGATGATTCTTTGATCCCATGAAGGGCAGGGCGCATGTCACCCTCTACCAGACTACATCAAATGCTGCGTCAGACTCTGGCCCCCTGGCGGTCCGCTGCTGCCCCCTGATGGTATCCTGAGGTAACAGCAGGTCTGCTGCTCCCTGCTGGGACCATGAGGTAACAGCAGATCTGCTGCTCCCTGCTGGGACCATGAGGTAACAGCAGGTCTGCAGGTCAGCCCACTCGCTCTACCTCCTGAGCCACACGCCGCTCCCAAATGGGAGGAGATTCACCAACAGCGCAACACAGCAGCAGGTTGTTCAGTCTACTGTCTCCAGCACGGGTGTTTGGTATTCTGTCTCCAGGGTGTCCGGTCTTCTGTCTCCAGTGTGTCCAGGTAATCTGTCTCTTGGTCGGCTGCAGAAGGAGCCCCCCACCGATGCGCTCCTTGTGATCCTTGCTTGGACCTTGTGACCTCCTCGGATCTGGTGAAGGAGTCGGGACAGCATGGAGGAGACGGGCGGGATGGGGGCGAACGGGGCGCCGCTCTCCGAAGGAGGCTTTAACCTACGGAAGTTTGCCCGGCAGCCGCAGACCATCGTACGGTTCTTCAGTTGGGTGAGTGGTCAGAAACTTCCCGTACTCAGAGGTCCAGATCTTACAGAGCCGTGAGTCGGTGTGTGGTGGTGCGCCGAGACATGGACACTGACCGGCATCAGTCTTGGGAGGAGTGGAGCGTTATGGGCGGCAGGTGTAAAAGCACGCCTCGCTCCGGGGTTTAGACCACACGGACTGACCGGGACTGACAGGGACTGACCGGGACTGACCGGGACTGACCGGGACCAGGACCGAGCCAGGGACTGGGGCTAACCGGGACTGACTGGGAGCAGGACTGATCAGCACTGACCAGGACTGACAGGGACTGAAGGGGAAGACTGTGACTCTGTTTCTCGGTCTCTCTGTGTGTCGCTGTGCTCCACAGACAATAGGCTCATTCATTCATTGTCCTTCTCCAACGGTTCCCTGCTCCATCGGAGAGCTGGTTTAATATTCTTTTGTTAAAGTCTGTCCAACTTTATGGATTCATTAAATCAGAAAAACACCACCAAGCAACGCACTGTCCACTGTAGGCTACGTCTATCCAGTGTCAGTGGTGCAGTCAACAGAAAAATGGGATTCAAACCTTCAGAGAAACACAAACAGGGTCAGAGGGCCACCGGGAGGGGTTGGAAGGTGTGCCCTACATCTGAGAAAGAGTCCGGGACCTTAACCAAACGACGCTACTGTGAGGAGGGAGACCATGTTGGTAGTAAACATGTAATTATACACCGGACTCCTTGAGAAACTCTCTCCCTCTCTCTCTCTCCCTCTCCCTCTCTGTCTCTCTCTCTCTCTCTCTCTCTCTCTCTCTCTCTCTCTCCTCTCTCTCTCTCTCCCTCTCTCTCTCTCTCTCTCTCTCTCTCTCTCTCTCTCTCTCTCTCTCTCTCTCTCTCTCTCTCTCTCTCTCTCTCTCTCTCCCCTCTCGCTCTCGCTCCTCTCTCCTCTCTCTCTCTCTCTCTCTCTCTCTCTCTCTCTCTACACGTGGGCTGATACGCCCACCGTGTCTCCAGAAAGATCCGTTTGTGTGATACTCCTCGACCCAGTTCAAAATAGACCCTGCTCCGAACTGATTCACTTCTCGATTACGTGCTTCTAGGAAATCATTAATGCACCCTAACCCTAACCTTTCTCTCACTTTCTCCTGATATCGTCATTCTGCCCCCCCCCCCTCCTCCTCTCCTACTCTCCCCCCTCCCTTCGCCCCCCCCCCCCCGGTGAGGCCCCTCCCTCAGGGTGCAGACACCTGCTCCTTAACCCGCGCCCCCTTATCTGTTAACGCCGTTAACCACCATAAACCCAGCTCCCCCTCCCTCCAGCCCTCCTCTGAGATGATTACAAACAGACTTTGGTCATTAACCTGGAGGCGTGGAGGACCTAGTTAGTCCTAGGTAGTCCTAGGTAGGATTAGTAAGTCTTAGTTAGTCCTAGTTATTCCTAGGTAGGATTAAGCACTAATAAGTCCTAGTGAGTCCTCTCAGGATAGTATAGAGAGCAGCATGCGGCTCAGCAGGTAAAGCGGGTCGTCTGGTAACCTGAAGGGTGCTAGTTCGATCCCCGGCTCCTCCTAGCTGAGTGTGGAGGTGTCCCTGAGAGAGACGCCCCACCCTGACTGCTCCTGACCCGCTGACGGTCGCGTTGTGTGGGTGACTCTGCCGTCGCTCAAAGCGCGGCCACTGGTTAGAAAGCCCTGTTTAAATGCAGTCCGTTCATAGAGTCGATAAAGCTTTGAGAGGTTCCCAGAGCAGGTGAAGATGAAACGTACCGAATGTACTCTCGAGTAACGTTTAAGGGGATATGTTTTTCAATCTTGGACGGCTGAATGTTGTCGGGAGGTGGGAAATGTCTGTTGTGTCACATGGTCGGCAGCTGTAGAGTGAGGCGCGTGGCTGGGGGTGGGGTGGGGGTGGGGGTGGGGTGTGGGGTGGGGTGGGGGGTGGGGTGTTGGGGGGGCGGGGCCGGGATAGCTACACACTGTGGTCTGATATACGGCCTCAGGGCACAGTGTGTTCACTTCAGGAACAGCCGTTAGCAAACAGAGGACAAGGTGGAGAAGCCTGATTGCATGCACAAATAGAAATAGAATAACTGCAGTTCAGCAGAAACAACTGTTGGCCGAATACTTGTTCAGGTTTCTGTTTGGTTTTGGGTTGTTGTCAAGTTGTATTCAAATAAAGGAACCTTAACCCCTGTTTTTGAATATAGTTAGAGTTAGCCTTCATGTTTTAAGATGGAAGCTCTGTATCCAAACTAAACTAAAACAAACCTCTGGTGGCCACACTGCTACCTTGTTAGAAATTCTGCTGGCTACTTTTCACCGAAAACAGAAAATCAGACTGCTCCTGACCAGCTGGCTGTCGCCCTGCGGGGCTGACTCCGCCGTCGGGGTGTGAATGTGTGAATGAATGGTTGTGTGACCCTAACCCCTCTGACCTTTGACCCCCCCCCCCCCCAGATCTTCTCCATCGTGGTGTTCGGCACGGTGACGGCAGAGGGCTGGGTGAACCCGCGGGACCGGCCCGAGGCCGAGTGCGTGTTCCACGGGGAGGGCTCCGCCTGCCGCTACGCCGTGGGGGTTGGGGTCCTGGCCTTCCTGGGCTGGCAGCGGGCTTCCTGCTGCTGGACGTCGCGGTGCCCGCCATCAGCGACGCCCGCAGGCGCAGCAGATACGCCATCATGGCGACCTTTGCTTCTCCGCTGGTGAGCGGGTGGGGGGGGGGGGTGGTGGGAGACGGACTGAGCCTCATTGTGCTTTTCGCTCGGCTGGAATGCGCCTCTCAACGCTTAACGATGTGCTGCTGCCAATTAGCAGGAGCCATTCCCGGTGGGAGCGACGTGATTGGCTGAGGCTAATAGGGCAGCTGGGAGAGAGGGGTTTAGGGGAAGGAATGTGGAAGGGGTGATTTGTGCGTTGGAGAAGTGTGTGACACTGGGTGTGTATCGTAGTTCAGCCTGATGGGACAATGCAGCCTGACAGGAGATATGAAGCCTACATTAACACTCAGGGCACTTTACTTCACTCATATTGTCAGAAGGAACAACACTCGGTCTCTGTCGGTACAGTCAGGGTGTTCATGGTGTCATGTACTCACAGTTGAGAGGTGAACCTGTTCTCAGGGAGCCCTGGAGACAGGACCCTCGGGTTAGTTCCCTTCTGAGAAACTGTTTGCCTCGTGTTCAACATAACCGGTCGTATGGATGATAAATAAGTTACTTAGAGGAGGTTATTCATGTGGCTTACCAAGTGCCAAATTCTGTTTTTTACGTCAGTATTGATTCCCTTATTACCTCTATTTAATCACGCATAACAGACTATTTTATCAAAATAATCGACTAATTACATACATGTTGTTAATGTCATCCATGAAACCAAGCATGTGTCTAATGAAGGGTCTCTGTGTGTGTGCGTGTGTGTGTGTGTGTGTGTGTGTGTGTGTGTGTGTGTGTGTGTGTGTGTGTTTGTGCGTGTGTTTGTGCGTGTGTGTGTGTGCGTGTGCATGTGTGTGTGCGTGTGTGTGTGCCGTGCGCCAGGCGTGTGGTCCTTCCTGTGGTTCGTGTGTTTCTGCCTGCTGGCCAGCCTGTGGGGTCAGACCAGCGACGTCCGCGGGATCCCGGAGGACGGCGCCCGCGCCGCCGTTGCCTTCTCCTTCTTCTCTAGCGCCACCTGGGTGAGGAGGACCTCCACTGCACCCCGTCTCATAATAATAATAATAACTTTATATATATATATATAGCGCCTTACATAGTAGCCAAGGTCGCCACATGACACCCAGTCAAGCGCAGGCTGCTACTAACCTCAGGGGGGATCTGATACGCTTTTTTGATTATCTTTCCTTTTCCTAAATCACTATCATGTTGCTACTGCTGACTTACAATAAGTTACATTTGTCAGAAGAAGAGAAACAGTTAGGGTGCAGTTAGGATGTTCATAGGTAAGTGCCATCACTAGGTTTACCCACTCCCCGTGTACGACACAGATAGCTCGGGTAAGACGCTGCACGATGGTAGGGGGTGTTTATTAACCGGCCAGAGACGTACAACACCACAGGAAATGTGTAGGAGGGGTGGGGGGGGGGGGGCTTTGCAGAGGCCGCGGTGACCTCTGAACTGTGAACCTCCCGATGGTCTCCCCCCCCCCGGCATCGAGGCCGATCCTGACCCTACTTCGCCCTCAGACCGCTATCGCCACGGCATGGACGGACGGTCGCCGTGGCGACCAGCATGGAGCCCGGCCGGCGGCGGCGGTCCCCCACCCCCTACGCCACCACCCCCTACGCCCCACCTCCTACTTCCACAGCGCGACCTACACCCCCACCTACCCCGCTTCCCCAGCCGGGGGGGGGCGACCCCTACCAGCAGACCTCTTCACGGCCGGAGCCCAGCCGCAGGGGGTGGGGCCTACCAGGCCCCCCCTACTAGGACACCGAGGGGGGGGGGGGGGATCCACTCCTCTGGACGGAGCGTCTGAGCTGAGCTACGTCACCGAGCTACGTCACGAGATACGTCACTGAGCTACGTTACCGAGGTTCGCGTACGTCAACGAGCTACGTCACGGAGCGACGTTACCCGAGCTACGTCACCGAGCTACGTCACGAGGATACGTCACTGAGAGACTCGTTACGAGGTTCGCTACGTCACCGAGCTACGTCACGGAGCTACGTGTGACTGACGAGGGGGTGGAGGGCGTTGTGGGTCAAAGCTCTGCCTGGATCAGATAAGAGATTATTATATATGTATGATTAATATACCGTACCTATTGATACGAGGGCCTGCGGGCTGCTGACCTTGGGTTAAAGAAACAGACTCATGGCCTGGTTCTCCGCACATGGAGGTCCGGGGGGCTACGGTACGGAGGACAGCCCCCCAGAAGGGTCTCCCGGTCCCAGGGAACCCAGTGCCTTCTCCGTCCCGGGACGCTCGCCCCTGCATATCAGCCAACTCACCGTTTGTATGTTTTTATCGGTATTTGTCGTTTAAAGTGTCTGCTTCACCTTCACATACCGTGAGCACAGACAGCGTAACATTAACGTGGGTTTGTTTATTTATTGATGATTCTACAGAAGACGATCCATGTTTGAGTGATCCACTAAATACACTTTTCCCAGACGGCAATTCATTTGACAGCCTGTCACTCACCCGCTTCAAGATGTCCACGTCAATAGTGAAATATTATCACAAAATATTAAATGTTTGAAAGGCAGTATTTTCTATTTATTTGTTTGTCTTTTGAGAACAACATTGCTTTGTATGAGCGTGCGTTGCGATGTACTAATCAGTAATCAATACAGCCTTTCACTGCCTCCATTAGCAACACTGATTTACAGATGTTTTCTCTGGGTTTGTAAGTCTGATCTACAAATGTTGCATGCAGGTCACACCTCTCGATATTATGAAGCAGACCCTTTAGTGACGCTATTTCAGAATCAAACCATCCTGTTCAGGCTTTGCTCAGGTGCCCCTCGGTATCTGAGCGTAACCGTCGGTGTTGGACTGACCATCACTGAAGCTAGAGCACATGTTACGGTTCATCATAACGCACAGCCTAGGTGAGCGTCAACAGGCAGTCAAAAGAAAAGGTTAACAAGAAAAAAATCTGTTTGTTTGCTGAGAAGTTGATACTGTGAATTGTAAACAGACATCTCCAACTCAAAGTGCTTTACAATACTGTCTCCCATTCACACGCCGACGGCGGCGTCGACCAGCGCGTTGGGAGCAGTCAGGGTGAGGCGTCTCGCTCAAGGACACCGTGACACTCAGCTATGGCAACCGGTCGAACTAGCTGTTAAAGAACTTTAGTCCAACTAAACAGGTTTCTGCAGGTACGAGGAAACAACACAACTTCAGCCGAGCGTAGAACCTGATGCTACAAGGAATGAGTGCACACGCTCTAGAAAATAATTTTAATTGTACATGTGAATTACATTAAAACCGTTGTGACATGACCAGACAGCACACACACACACACTGACACACACACCACACACACACACACACCACACACACACACACACACACACACACACACACACACAACACACACACACACACACACACACACACACCACACCCCCTTGAATTTTCATACCAAAAACTGAAAGCCCCAGCGCCCCTCAGAGCTGCAGTGCTGAGAAGAGCTTTCCTGGGGACGCAGTCCCCCAGCGGCCGGCTGGCCCCCGTCTCCTGGGGGCTTGGGGTCTCGTCCCGCAGCGGGGGGGGCGCGTTCTCCTTGCCCATCAGACCCCCGTAGCACTTTCTCTACAGGCCGACTGGATACATGTCCGCCCCCCCAATTCACCTCTCACCTGGGCCACAATTGGAATTATATATAAAGAAATAGCATTCATATTATCTACAGATATAGCAGGCCAGCATAATTTATCAAAGACAAACTACTACAATACAAACTTTATTTATCCCCACTAGGGCGCAATTTGTTTGAGCAGCTTGCATACAGACACAGTAACATACAAACAACACAAATACACATACACAACTACGGAGCATTTTAGTAGTCGAATTGGCAGAGGGATGAACGACTTGGAATGGCGGTTTGTTCTGCAAGCAGGTTAAAGGCGTAGCGACGCCCTGATGGCAATAGAGAGAGAACTTCACTTTTAAGAGTATGACCAGAAGAAGCCAAAATACCTGCTGCTTTCTTAATGATTTGCCGATTGCAAAAAGAATTCAAGTCCCTTTGTTTTACTCCGGTGATCTTAGAACAGATGTTACTGTTCAGGCTGTTTCTGTCTTTTACTGTGAGGCTGTGAAACCAGCAGGTAAAAGAAAAGCTCAGGAGACTCTCAATAAAAGATTGATAAAAACGACAGAGGATGACAGGACTTACAGAAAAGGAATTTAGTTTGCGGAGAAGGTGAATTCTCTGTTGCCCTCGCTTCACAATAGCCTCAGTGTTTACATCAAACTTAAGGTGATCATCGAAAATAGTTCCCAGTAATACAAGTGGATGGATTGAAAGGTTTAAAATGTGACATAAACCCACGGATTACCTCCTGGTTAATTGTAAACTTGCTCCTAAAACTAGTACTTGGCATCGTGTAGCGCCTTACCCTAGCTATCCCCGTTATATATACAGGACGGGTTAACCTAGCGATGGTGGGACTGTCTCTGGGGCCCCACACTCTGGGAGTGTGGCCCCTGACCCGCCCCCTGTGGCCCCTCACCTCCTGCTCCTCCCCTAGCCTCTTGGTGTAGGCCGCCTCCTTGTAGCACAGCATGCAGACGGCGTTGAGTTTCACCACGCTCTCCGCCAGCGGCACCAGGCCCAGGATGTTCCCGAAGGGCTGGGGACAGGAACGCACAATGAAGCAGGACGCACACACACACACACACACACACACACACACACACACACACACACACACACACACACACACACACACACACACACACACACACACACACACACACACACACACACACACACACACACACACACACACCTTCCTCTGGAAGGTTCCGTCCAGCGCCGCCACGATCACCGTCTTCCCCATGTTGGCCATCGCCTCGCAGAACTCCACCGTGTCGGGGAACTGGAACCAAACGGGGACCGGGACGTGTTAACACAGCGCTCTGTAACCGGGGGCCGCTCAGAGCGCTGCACAACACTGCCTCACATTCACCCAGTCATTCACACACCGACGGTGGAGTCAGCCCCGCAGGGCGACAGCCAGCTGGTCAGGAGCAGTCAGGGTGGGGCGTCTCGCTCAGGGACACCTCCACACTCAGCTAGGAGGAGCCGGGGATCGAACCAGCAACCTTCAGGGTTACCAGCCGACCCGCTCCACCTCCTGAGCCTCAGGCCGCCCGCCAACAGGACGATTTACTCAATAAAGAAACGATAAAGGAATATGAGAGTGCCGTCAGTCATCGGATGGGGAGGAACTTACGAACTGTCCTTCATCTATTCCGATCACGCAGACGTTTGTCGTGAGCGGGATCACATCCGCCAATCGAGTGGCTGGGACCGCCTTCATAGTCCATCTAGAGAGGACAGGAAACAGATTAACACACACACACACACACCACTGACACACACACACACCACTGACACACACACACACCACTGACACAACACACCACTGACACAACACACCACTGACACAACACACCACTGACAACACACACACACACACACACACACACACACACACACACACACACACGGGGAGTCCTTACTGGTCGTGCGTTGCCATGCCCTCCTTCGGAGTTAGCGCGTGTCTTTGCCGTATTTGATCACCAGGCCACTTGTACTGAGCGATCTGGAAACGACGAACCCTCCTGAATCAACTCTGTGCTGCAAGAACAGGATCAGAAAACAGTTAGCGCTAACACAGACCGAGAGAAGAGGTCCAACTTTATGAAGCTCTAAACACAGACCGAGGAGAAGAGGTCCAACTTTATGAAGCTCTAAACACAGACCGAGGAGAAGAGATCCAACTTTATAGAGCTCTAAACACAGGGAGGCGAATATACGACGGGGGGCGCCATGGGGGTGGGGGTGGGGAGGGGGGTACCGTTGGGGGGGGGGGGGGGGGGGGGGGGCTTGGGGGCGGGGCTTCACCGGCAACAAGGCGGATTTGGCGGGATCCTAACCGCGCCCTGTTGCGTCAGTATAAACAAAACTATAGTAGATATAAAACATTGTATTTAAAAAATAAATAAAAAGTATATCTACACTATACACCACCTTCACACGCTGTTATTACGGAATGCAGATCATACATAACCTCAGCGTTTAGGACAAATATGCGGTTTGATTGAATAAGTCGTTACCTTTTTGCCAGAGAACATCGGGTCCAAAGATGACCTGCAGACACGAAACACGTTAGTGTCTTTAAATAATAACATTGATAACATTTGATATACTGACGTCTTTACGGGGTCTAAAGGCGTTATTTACCTGGATCTGACCCCGGGCCCTGTTAGGGGAGTTCGGGAGAATCTTCGGAAGGTCCAGACAGTCCATGGTTATCCGAAATAATAAGATATCAGGGAAAGAATGCGTTTCTTTTTTAACTACGAGATTTTCCGGCTCAAACTTTCTGCTTTCTGCTTTTCTGATTCTGCTTTGAAAAACCCGCGCGCTCCACCTTTAAATACCGGCCCTTCTGGTGGTTCTGACGTCATCACGTCATCACGTCATCACGGCCTGGCGGTGCGTCAGCGCCCCCTGGCGACGCGGAAGTGCGTTAAGCGCCAGGTCAGCGCCCCCTGGCGACGCGGTAGTGCGTTAAGCGCCAGGTTAGCGCCCCCTGGCGACGCGGCGCGGGAGGGACCTTCGATAGAGGGAGGGTCTACGAGAGAGGCGTACTTGTTCTTGTCATGTTCTCATTCCTCGAGCTTCGGGAAGGTTGACTTGCGTACACATTGGAAATAGGACGAACAATTTGCCTTGCTGTAACCACAGGCTAACGCCACCGGGCTGGGTCTTCTCCCGGCGACCGCTGGGGCTTCGACTGGTGGGTAGTCATCTGTACAAGTGACAGGCTCAACCAATGAGCACTTTAGAAAGAAGTGGACGTAAACAGAAGTCGGCGTACAATTGGCCAACTGTTTGTGTGTGTGTGTTTGTGTGTGTGTGTGTGTGTGTGTGTGTGTGTGTGTGTGTGTGTGTGTGTGTGTGTGTGTGTGTGTGTGTGTGTGTGTGTGTGTGTGTGTGTGTGTGTGTGTGTGTGTGTGCGTGTGTGCGTGTGACAGTTGACCTTTTCTCGACAGACTTTAGACCATTCTTTAGGAAACTCAAACAGTTGATCTGAACCTCCGCTGCAGTCATGCGTCGTGGTCCACTGGTCTGATATCTACCCCGCTGGTCTGATTTCTACCCCGCTGGTCTGATATCTACCCCGCTGGTCTGATATCTACCCCGCTGGTCTGATATCTACCCCGCTGGTCTGATATCTACCCCACTGGTCTGATATCTACCCCGCTGGTCTGATATCTACCCCGCTGGTCTGATATCTACCCCGCTGGTCTGATATCTACCCCGCTGGTCTGTTATCTACCCCGCTGGTCTGATATCTACCCCACTGGTCTGATATCTACCCCGCTGGTCTGATATCTACCCCACTGGTCTGATATCTACCCCGCTGGTCTGATATCTACCCCACTGGTCTGATATCTACCCCGCTGGTCTGATTTCTACCCCGCTGGTCTGATACCCCACTGGTCTGATATCTACCCCGCTGGTCTGATATCTACCCCGCTGGTCTGATATCTACCCCACTGGTCTACCTGCAGTTCACGGGACGGGGGAGACGAGGCCATGTCCAAGATGAGCCACTGGAGGGATATGGAGAACTGTGTGAGTAGTCCTCCGGATGAGCTCTCCTTAATCACTGATCACTTTAACACAAGAAGACATGGAGGTCAACACACTGCCGCTCAGATCAGTCCAATACATATTTCTGTAATCTGCACAGCATTTTTGCACAACATTCAACCGAGGCTGGTACAACTATCACTTCTTCTACCTATTGTTACTTATTATTAGACATATTTCTATTTTTACTCTTATTTACTCTATCTTGTATTGTTTGAACCAAGCCTAAGAATGTTACTCTTATGTGCGTGTAAGAGAAAGGACACGAGTTCAATGCTCCGGAAGGATTTATTTACACATGCAACGTCTCGATGACATGGGATCAGCAGCCCTCTGGTGTACTGATGTGATGAAGGTGGTTCTGGTTCTGTACTTGTACAGTAAGGTGTAGTAACTGGTTCTGGTGTACTGATGTGATGAAGGTGGTTCTGGTTCTGTACTTGTACAGTAAGGTGTAGTAACTGGTTCTGATGTACTGATGTGATGAAGGTGGTTCTGGTTCTGTACTTGTACAGTAAGGTGTAGTAACTGGTTCTGGTGTACTGATGTGATGAAGGTGGTTCTGGTTCTGTACTTGTGCAGTAAGGTGTAGTAACTGGTTCTGGTGTACTGATGTGATGAAGGTGGTTCTGGTTCTGTACTTGTACAGTAAGGTGTAGTAACTGGTTCTGGTGTACTGATGTGATGAAGGTGGTTCTGGTTCTGTACTTGTACAGTAAGGTGTAGTAACTGGTTCTGGTGTACTGATGTGATGAAGGTGGTTCTGGTTCTGTACTTGTACTGTAAGGTGTAGTAACTGGTTCTGGTGTACTGATGTGATGAAGGTGGTTCTGGTTCTGTACTTGTACAGTAAGGTGTAGTAACTGGTTCTGGTGTACTGATGTGATGAAGGTGGTTCTGGTTCTGTACTTGTACAGTAAGTTGTAGTAACTGGTTCTGGTGTACTGATGTGATGAAGGTGGTTCTGGTTCTGTACTTGTACAGTAAGGTGTAGTAACTGGTTCTGGTGTACTGATGTGATGAAGGTGGTTCTGGTTCTGTACTTGTACAGTAAGGTGTAGTAACTGGTTCTGGTCTCCAGGAGCTGGAGCGGCAGTACTCCCCCAGCCAGTGGTCCCACCGTCTGTCTGCGGAGGCCGTGGTACCGGCCCACGTCACCGCGCTGACGGGAGGTGGGTGCTCATGGGCGCAGAGGGTGGTGGTGGTGGTGGTAGTGGTATCGGGGGGGGTCGTGGACCTGTGGGGGGGTGTTCACCAGGCTCCGGCCGTGGGTGTGTGTCCTCAGGGACGCTCCGAGCCCGGGAGCTGGCCCAGACCCTCCTCGACGTGGCGTACGGAGAGGGAGACGGAGAGAAGCTGGACGTCTACATCCCCAAGGACAGCGCTCTGGGTAGGGGGGCGGTGTGTGTGTGTGTGTGTGTGTGTGTGTGTGTGTGTGTGTGTGTGTGTGTGTGTGTGTGTGTGTGTGTGTGTGTGTGTGTGTGTGTGTGTGTGTGTGTGTGTGTGTGTGTGTGTGTGTGTGTATATGCGCGCTGTTCTAAGGACTACCTCTGAATGCCATACTTTCTACCATCCTAGACGTGTCTCTGGTGGTCTACATCCATGGAGGGTACTGGCAGTTCTTCAGGTACCCCCTAATCCGGTCCATTCTGATCGGGGGGGGGGGGGGGGGGGGGGGTCTGGCTGCTGCTGCAGGGGTCACTGTGTTCTTGTGTGCAGCAAGGAGGAGTCGGGGTTCATGGCTATCCCCATGCTTCAGAACGGAGTTGTCACGGTCGCCGTTGGCTACGATATCGCCCCAAAAGGTGTGTCCCCATTTTAATATATATATTATACATATAATATATACACAGCAGAATGTATGTTGTCTGTCCTGGCACTGGTTTTCTATGAACATCCTTACTGTACCCACGTGTTGTTTATCTTCTGACAAATGTACTTATTGTAAGTCGCCCTGGATAAAAGTGTCTGCTAAACGCCCTTCATGTAAAATATTACTATGTAGCCGACGGGGATCTATAACTGTTGCTCGGGGATTCTAGGGAACATGGACCTGATGGTGTCCCAGGTCCGGAGGAGCGTGGTGTCGGTCTTGCAGCAGTATTCTCACATCAGGTACACCATCTTTATGTCTTCTGTTGGACCTCTCCATCACCTCCTGGTTCAGTCTCTGGTGGGGTGCTGACGCTCTCCCCCTCCCCTCAGCGGCCTCTACCTCGTCGGGCATTCAGCCGGAGCTCACCTGGCTGCCATGGTGCTGTCCACCGACTGGTCCCAGTACAGCATCACACCGAAGATCAATGGTGAGAGGGAGGGTCTATACTAGAGGAGTCATGTGTTGGCTGCACTGGGATCCACTGGGATCCACTCAGAGCAGGTGACCCACTCAGAGCAGGTGACCCACTCAGAGCAGGTGATCCACTGGGATCCACTCAGAGCAGGTGACCCACTCAGAGCAGGTGATCCACTGGGATCCACTCAGAGCAGGTGACCCACTCAGAGCAGGTGACCCACTCAGAGCAGGTGATCCACTGGGATCCACTCAGAGCAGGTGACCCACTCAGAGCAGGTGATCCACTGGGATCCACTCAGAGCAGGTGATCCATTGTGATCCACAACACAGGTGTGCAGCCTCACACAAACCCAGAGTCAGTCAGCCTGACCTGGGCACGGAGAGGCTGCCTGACCCAGCCTTCAGAATGCGCCTATGAGATTAGAGATGTGTGATACTAGCTTCATCTCAGTCACTCTCTGGATCCCCTGGTCCTAACGGTCCCCCTGCAGGCGCCCTCCTGGTCAGCGGGATCTACGACCTCCTGCCGCTCCTGTCCACCAAGACCAACGACCCGCTGAAGATGACTGAGTACGTAGAGGCGCCTCCCACTCACTCTTGGTTTTGGGCTCAGGTTACAACAATCGAGTTGTGTGTGTCTCTGCCAGTCCTCCCGGACGGTGACGTGTGCGTCTCCCCGGTCCTCTAGGAAGGGGGCCCTGAGGAACAGCCCCATGAGGCTGGCCCCTGAGGTGGGGCGGTCCGCCCCACACTGCCACATCGTGGTGGCGCTCGCGGAGCACGACTCGCCCGCCTTCCGCAGCCAGTCGGAGGAATACTACAAGGCAAGTCGTTCCTATTCATGGAGAAAACCGTTCCCCTGTTGCAGATGAGGAGTCTATTTTCACCTGTCTTCTGTGTGTGTGTGTGTGTGTGTGTGTGTGTGTGTGTGTGTGTGTGTGTGTGTGTGTGTGTGTGTGTGTGTGTGTGTGTGTGTGTGTGTGTGTGTGTGTGTGTGGGGGGGGGGGGGCGCTCAGGAGGTAGAGCGGGTCGGCTGGTGACCAGAGGGTTGCTGGTTCGATCCCCGGCTCCTCCTAGCTGAGTGTGGAGGTGTCCCTGAGCGAGACGCCTCACCCTGACTGCTCCTGACCAGCTGGCTGTCGCCCTGAGGGGCCGACTCCACCGTCGGGGTGTGAATGTGTGCGTGAATGGGTGAATGTGTGTGTGAATGGGTGAATGTGAGGCAATATTGGAAAGCGCTTTGAGCGGCCACTGGTTCGGAAAGCGTTAAATAAATGTAGTCTGTTTACAATTCTTTGTACCTTCTTTTTAGATGTCAACAGCTGTGATTGGTCGATGTGTTCTGACCAACCGCAGTTATCATCACATCCTTACTTATACTTTTGTCTTTAATAGGGTTTGAAGGAAGTAGGACTGGATGTCGTTCTGGAGGATGTGCCGAACACCGACCACTTTGACATCATTGAGCGAATGGTGGATGGGCAGTACCAGCTGACCCAGGTAGACCGCGCCGGTTCCATGGTGCTCAACTGTTAATTAGCTACTGATTTAAGGATTAGGCTGTGTAAACCATGACTCAGATGGTATAATCAGCACTAATAATGACATTGCAAATGTATATCTTCACTTGTGGATAAAAACCTGTTAGCTCGTTAACAAAACACCAGAGGTCGAGAAGGACGAGGTCTGAAAGATACAGACTTTATTATCACTTGCAGCGAAGTAACAACAAAACCTGAGTTTGTTTGACCAAGAACTCCTGACCTGGCATCAGGCTTCAGGTTCTATTCCCACACTGAGTGGGTTCCCCCTACATGCACTGACCTATCACAGGCCTGATCTCTGACCCATGGTGTACCCCATCCCGATCAACCATTTACTAAACGGCTTCTCCTTCCCGGAGTCCTCAGTACATTACAGTGTAAAGGATGTCCACTTAAACATGACAGTAATGTCATGTGTAGGGCAGTAAACCTATTTATCACAGACACAATAAACCACATGTGCTTATGAGATGAGCCATGTTTATTAAAAAAAAGAAAGACATGACGTATGACACACAGCACAACGACAATCTAATGAACAGCAGCATGCATTCAAACAATCAACCACTGCGTGACGGTGGAATCCATTCATAATGCGGGCAGTGTCTGACCCTGACTGGATATTAACTAGTTAACTTTAACCTTTAAGTCAGTGAAGGTTACGTGAGGGGACAAAACAGGGGGTCCTCTCTCCCCTGCGGACGTCATAAAGCCCCCCCCCCCCCCCAGAAATCTGGCCCACGTCATCCCCTCTGGATGACGTGGGCCAGATTTGTAGACTTCTTAAGCTTTTCATTCTTAAAACGCATTTTTCAGTGTGTGAACAACCTTGCTCCAGAAATACCTGGCCAATTTGTAAATAAGCAAAACAGTAGAATTACAACTAGGGGTGCAAGAAGCATGAATTGCAGAAAAGCGAAACGAAAAAAACGACTTTCGGACAATCCTTTACAGCAATGTGCCACATACTGTGGAGCACACACAGCGGACAAACATTGACAGAGCTCAGTGGTCTAAAAACAACAAGGGAAACAATGGTTTAACCTGAAAGAAGCCTCTGAACCTTAACCCTTGCACACACACAAACACAAACACACACGTTGTCCTTATGTGTCCTGTATACGTGTTTCGCATTTTAACGTGTGTAATGAGATAAACTTTGCTTGTCTAACTTTTAGTGTAACTTTAGTAAAGGCCTAACGAGCGACAGGGGTTATAAATGAGTCTTGTTGGAAACCTGTATGCAGGGCATCTATTTTATATTTTATATGAAACCAAAGTAGATAGACGGATGTTTATGGCTCTAGGGCCGATTTACCGTCCGCTCAGTAACCGGGGTTCATCTCAGGATCGACAAACGATGTAATGAGTGACGGATGTCCCCCAGGATGTAATGAGTGACAGTCTGATGGAATTCAGGTTGTTGGCCTTCGTTGAACTTTGCTTCAACAGGCCAGATAATGTCTCCTTTAGCCATGAAGTAACTAAATGAAGGCAGATTTTAATTGTAACAATGCTTAGTTTACCTTAACATATACGTGAACTGACTGAGGTCATTGAATAGCTCAGCAGGTAGAGTAGGTTGACTGGTAACTGGAAGGTTGCTAGTTTGATCCCCGGCTCCTCTGGAATCGTATGAACGTAGAGGGTCAGTGCATGTCTGAATGAAAGGTGTTGTTCCAATGCAGAGTTGGTGGTTCTAATCTGCCCCAGTTAGCTCCTGACCAGCTTGCATGGTTGACTCCACCATCGGTGTGTGAATGTGTGTATGAATGGGTGTAAGTGGCGCTGGATAACTACGTCAGCAGAATGCCCTAAATGTAAATGTAATCATGAGATAAGGGGCCATCCGGAGGAGTCCTAATGAGACATGGTGCTCCCTTGGAACAGGGCCTTCAGTTCACCCCACCTTTTTCCGTACTGGTCTCAAACATGAGGGCAAGATGTGACTCATAGCTCCTTTTAAACCTCATCTTCAGTCCTTTAATAATTATATCTTATAAGGGGACTGGTATGTTTTACATTAGTTGAAGCAGTCTAATAAAACAGTTTTTTTGTTGTTCTAATGCTATGCATGAAAGGTGTGTGTGTGTGTTATATATATGCGCCATTATAAAAGTTATTAATTATTTCATAGTTGAGGTGGTTTCTGTCACACTTCTTAAAGTGGTGACTTGCTCATCTAGATTGGATATATGTAAGATATTAGATGATAAGTGGTGGTTATGTTGTGTTTGCTCCCGAAGCTGCTCCTGAAGATGATGGGGAAGAGCTGAGAGGTTCATCAACCATCAATTATCACCATATGAACCCCTGAACGACGCATATGAACCCCTGAATGACGCCATCAGCCTGCTACACGCTGCTGTCATGGTTATCAGTGTATATCAATATGAACATACCCTCATATAATCATCTTTCCACAGTCTTCTGATCCCACGTTTTCTTTCATATTCAAATAAATAAAGATCATATGACTATGATATGGCTATGATTGTGTGTTATGTTAAACGTCGTTACCATCACTGACTGAGTTACTTCTCAGTGCTTCTGCAAATATACGACTATCACAGCTTGAACTGTATTTGGTTTTGTAACGTTTGTTTTGCATTTCAATGATTTTCGTGCAATAATAACGATAAAGAGACAGAGACAATTATTAAAGCAACGCGACAAGTGTCACCGCTCAGCAGTCGGCGCTCGCCGCTCGGCGCGCAGAGCGCAGAGCGCAGAGCGCAGAGCCACACCGCTCCTGCGCTCCGCCGCTCCGCCGCACTCCGAGTCTCTCTGCCGGGGGAAGAGACGCGATGGACCGGAGATAGCAGACCGCCACCGGGACTTTACTTTAGCAGACCCGGGGACACCGAAGCCATCTCACAGGTTCGTCAAGCTGCCAAAACGTTTTGAAATGGCGATAAAATGCGACAGTAAATGTGACATGTTTCTGGAAGAGCAACCGGTAGCTAAGAAGTGCTAGCTCGTCACCGCTAGCTAACGCGCTAACCCGTCAGCCGGTAACCGATACCGTCGTTCGCGTTCGTTCGAGTTACCGAATCCGTGGCCGTAAACGGGCGCTAAGGAGCTTTTCTATTCGCTAACGCGTCACCAGACGGAAGTTTGGTTAACAGACAAAGTGGAGCAAGACGCGCCGGCTGACCGTCTCACTCCTCCGTGGTCGAGAGCGGAGGGATACCGGGGTCTAGAGAGGGGACCCTAAAGGGGATCCGGGGTCTAGAGAGGGGACCCTAGAGGGGGGATCCGGGGTCTAGAGAGGGGACCCTAAAGGGGATCCGGGGTCTAGAGAGGGGACCCTAGAGGGGATCCGGGGTCTAGAGAGGGGACCCTAAAGGGGATCCGGGGTCTAGAGAGGGGACCCTAGAGGGGGGATCCGGGGTCTAGAGAGGGGACCCTAGAGGGGGGATCCGGGGTCTAGAGAGGGGACCCTAGAGGGGATCCGGGGTCTAGAGAGGGGACCCTAAAGGGGATCCGGGGTCTAGAGAGGGGACCCTAGAGGGGATCCGGGGTCTAGAGAGGGGACCCTAAAGGGGATCCGGGGTCTAGTGAGAGGACCCTAGAGGGGATCCGGGGTCTAGAAAGGGGACCCTAGAGGGGGGATCCGGGGTCTAGAGAGGGGACCCTAGAGGGGGGATCCGGGGTCTAGAGGGGGGACCCTAGAGGGGGTCCGGGGTCTAGAGGGGGGACCCTAGAGGGGATCCGGGGTCTAGAGAGGGGACCCTAAAGGGGATCCGGGGGTCTAGAGAGGGGACCCTAGAGGGGGGATCCGGGGTCTAGCGGGGGTCTAGAGGGGGGACCCGGGGTTCAGGTCCACACTCGGGTCCCTGTCTCTTATGGGTCAATCCTTCATCGAACACTTGTTGCGTCGTACTTCCTGAATTACTACATTGTTTTAGAGGTAGTGTGTCCTGGTTCATAGCTCCATTTGAAATGGTTTTTAATTACCGGTAGTTCATAGTTGAGGTGGTTGGTAACGTCGTTACTTGCTAATCCAGATGGGATATATCTAAGATATTATGGGATATATCTTAAGATATTCGATGGGATATATCTAAAAAATGTGATGGCATTTATCTAAGATATTATACTTGATATATCCAAGATATTCTCTGGTTGGACTCTGTATTGTTTGGTTGAACCAAGTGAACCTTTTTACATTTAACGTAGCGTTTACTGTGTACAATATCTGCAACCTTTAATGTAAGGTACAAGATGTACCTAAAAGACTGTGGCTTTGACCCAAACCAACAACGTGTTGGACATGTTTAAACAAGCCAACTGGAAAATACCTGCACACATGAAACACACTATATAGCCTACAGTGTGTACACACACATGGACAACAGACAGACATACTAAGGAATCCGCCTGGAGCTGATTGTGGACTAGAGTGAGGCGTTGTGGTAAACGGTCAGTAAATAGAATGCATGTAAACAGAGCTTTTCTAACCAGAAGCCCCTCAAAGCGCTTTACAATATTGCCTAAAATTCCCCCATCCCCACACATATTCAACCATACCCGCCTTCACACGCCGACGGCGATGTCAACCACGCAAGGGGACAGCCAGCTCGTCACGAGTGTCTGGCTCAGGGACAACTCGGCACTCGGCTCGGACGCGCTGGGGGATCGAACCAGCGACCTTCCAGTCGCCAGCCTCCTGGGCCGCGTGCCGCTGTGCTGGGGAATGCGCCGCGGACGGTCCTCTGAACAGAGCAGGGTCTGTCAGCCGCACTCCGCTACTGGCCTACTTTCCCTGCATATTTAGTGTCACTGGCAGAACAATAGACAAGGGTCGTTATAAACACAACGACAACATTCTGACCAATCGACATCCTCTATAAAACATGGCCTGATTGGTCGTTATGTGTCCCTAACAAGGTCATTGTATGCTAGTGTGATGATGAGCCACTACTAACGAGGTCAACTCTAGTGTGATGATGAGGTCTTCTTTGCTAACGAGCTCATCTCTACTAACGAGGTCATCATATACTTCAACTTGTTGATGGGGTCATCTCTACTGACGAGGTCATTAGTGTGACGATGAGGTCATCTACTGACGAGGTCATTAGTGTGACGATGAGGTCATCTCTACTAACGAGGTCATTAGTGTGATGATGAGGTCATCTCTACTGACGAGGTCATTAGTGTGATGATGAGGTCATCTCTACTGACGAGGTCATTAGTGTGACGATGAGGTCATCTACTGACGAGGTCATTAGTGTGACGATGAGGTCATCTACTGACGAGGTCATTAGTGTGACGATGAGGTCATCTACTGACGAGGTCATTAGTGTGATGATGAGGTCATCTCTCCTAACGAGGTCATTAGTGTGACGATGAGGTCATCTCTCCTAACGAGGTCATCCTATACTACAGTGTGATGATGAGGTCATCTCTCCTAACGAGGTCATTAGTGTGATGATGAGGTCATCTCTACTGACGAGGTCATTAGTGTGATGATGAGGTCATCTCTCCTAACGAGGTCATTAGTGTGATGATGAGGTCATCTCTACTGACGAGGTCATTAGTGTGATGATGAGGTCATCTCTCCTAACGAGGTCATCGTATGCTGCAGTGTGATGATGAGGTCATCTCTCCTAACAAGGTCATTAGTGTGATGATGAGGTCATCTCTCCTAACGAGGTCATTAGTGTGACGATGATGAGGTCATCTCCCCCCCCCCCAGGTAGCGACTGAGTTGGGGATGAGCGTGGTCCGATGAACCTCTTCGGTCTCGCCGTCGGCGGCCTCTGCCCGGCGTGGGCGTCCATGACGGTCTCCGCCTCCGACCCGCGCTTCCACCTGCGCTGGCGCGCCATCGCGCTGCTGGCGCTGCTGTCCCTCGCCCTCCTCTTCTACCTGCACCGGCCCCCCCACGCCGGCGGGGACCCCGGCGGCCGCGCCCACAGTTACCACGGCAGCAAGCCGCACCGCCGCGAGGGGGAGGGGGTCGGCGCCACGGGGGCGCCGTACAACGCCACGTACCCACTGAGCCCGCCGCAGAGGACGGCGGCGGGCGTGCGGTACCGCATCGCCGTGATCGCGGACCTGGACACGGCCTCGCGCAGCACCAAGGAGCAGACGTGGTTCAGCTACATGAGGAGGGGCCACCTCACCGTGGGGGCGGGCGGGGAGCGGCTGGAGGTGGAGTGGGACGAGGAGCAGGTGACGCTGGAGAGCCACCTGGCGGAGAAGGGCCGAGGTGAGGAGGAGGGGACTGTTTAGAAGGATGTACGACATACAACAGGGGTGTGGGGGCGTAAGGGGGAGGCTGTTCAGAGTCCAGGTGAGCTCTGAACAGGTGAGCTCTGAACAGGTGAGCTCTGGTAACAGCAGTGATTTAATGGGTCTAGTGCCTGAATATAGATCCACTGATTGCCCCACTTCATTTCAGTTCCACTTAGTTCAGTGTTTCAACGTGTGGAGTTTACCCGTGCCTTGCTCAAGGGTTTCTGGCCGCTCCCCCCAGGCATGGAGCTGTCGGAGCTGGTGGTGTTCAACGGCCACCTGTACAGCGTGGACGACCGCACCGGGGTGGTGTACCGCATCGAGGGGAACCGGGCCGTCCCCTGGGTCATCCTCCCGGACGGGGACGGACTCGTGTCCAAAGGTGAGACCCCCCCAGGCTCTGCCTGTACCCCGTCACCAGGCTCCGCCCCTACCCCGTCACCAGGCTCCTGCCTGTACCCCGTCACCAGGCTCTGCCCGTACCCCGTCACCAGGCTCTGCCTGTACCCCGTCACCAGGCTCTGCCTGTACCCCGTCACCAGGCTCTGCCTGTACCCCGTCACCAGGCTCTGCCTGTACCCCGTCACCAGGCTCTGCCTGTACCCCGTCACCAGGCTCTGCCTGTACCCCGTCACCAGGCTCTGCCTGTACCCCGTCACCAGGCTCTGCCTGTACCCCGTCACCAGGCTCTGCCTGTACCCCGTCACCAGGCTCTGCCTGTACCCCGTCACCAGGCTCTGCCTGTACCCCGTCACCAGGCTCAGTCAGGGGATGCAAATCCTGCCCTGCTTGTATTTGTGAGTCAAATGCCCGCCGACGTCCGCGAGCAGCAGCCTCTACACGACAGATGACCCCACACCCTTTTCTCCATCCCGGTTCCGGTTCCTGAACCTGAGCATCGGTACCGAGTTGATACAGATACGGCGTCTAGCATGGTACCCCCTAACAGATCTTATTGAAGGGTTCTCTTACGGTGACAGCAGTGTAGAGCCGGGATCACTTGCTGTCGACAAATCTTTTTTTGAAAGAACTAGACCATTTATAATCTATAATTATAATAATACATTTGTATTCTTGTAGTTAAATGTCCATTACGCCGTATAGTTCATGTTCTCTTTGTAGTAAATGGATCCTGTGATCGGATCAGTGCAGAGTTCATACTACGATAGGGCAACAGAGAGTTCACCTTCTCCACAAACAAATATCCTTTTCTGTCAGTCCCGTCATCCTGTGTCCTTTGTATCAGTCGTTTATTGAGCGTCTCCAGAGCTTTTCTTTTACCTGCTGGTTTCACAGCCTCACAGTAAAAGACAGAAACAGCCTGAACAGTATTGTCAACATCTGTTCCAAGATCACCGGAGTGAAACAAAAGGGACTCGAGTTATTTTTGCGACCGGCAGATCATCCAGAAGGCAGCAGGTCCCTTGGCCTCTTCCGGACATGTTCTCACAGGTGGATTCTCTGTGCTGCCATCAGGGCGTCGCCACGCTCCACCTGCTTGTAGAACTAACCGCCATTCCACGTCCTTCATCCCCTCTGCAGCTCGACTGCTAGGTGCTCTGTCGTTGTGTGTCTTGGTGTTTGTGTGTTACTGTGTGTACAACCTACAGCCTAGTGTGATTAATAAAGTTGTATTGTATTGATACTCGATGCTGCATTTGAGGCAGTGTCGGGTGAACTTCAGATACTGGCGTAGTATAACGACTAGAGGGGAACCACGAGAAGGACCCCCGCGGGAGCGCGCTGACCCTGCCCTCTGCGTGCGGCGCCCTCAGGGTTCAAGGCGGAGTGGCTGGCGGTGAAGGACCAGCGCCTGTACGTGGGCGGCCTGGGGAAGGAGTGGACCACCGCCGCGGGGGAGGTGCTGAACGACCACCCCGAGTGGGTGAAGGTGGTGGGCCACCGGGGGGACGTGCAGCACCAGAGCTGGGTGTCCCGCTACAACGCCCTGCGGAGTGCCGCCGGGATCCGCCCCCCAGGTGAGCCCCGCGCGGTGTCCACGCTCCAGACGCTTTAATCCAGAGCGACTTACCATAAGGACATCAGTCAGAGGAAAGAGAAACAACAACAACACATCTCTGTGGGTACAGTCAGGATGTTCATAGAACCAAGCACTAACCATCACCAGGTTAACCCGTTCCCCGTACACAACAGAGACAGCTAGGGTAAGACGCTACGCCATGCTAGGTACTGTTTTTAGTTCCCAGGACGTACGACATCCAGTACGTGCATTAGAGGGGGTGGGGGGATAATAACATAATCTGTTCTGCTCCTCCTGGAGGGATCCTAATCACTGATCATCAGGTTGACTTGATGTCTATCAGTGTTTCTTCTGTTCTCCTTCTAATGTATGGACCCACCTCCTCCCCCCTCCTCACCTTCCCTCCCCTCTCCTGCCCCTCTCTTTCCTCCCCCCTCCTCCCTCCCCTCCTCCACCTCCTCCCCCTCCTCCCTCCCCCCCCCCACCTTCTCCTCCTCCCCCTCCCCCACCCTCCCTCCCCTCCTCCTCCTCCCCCTCCTCCTTCCTCTCCCTCCCCCACCTCCCTCCCCTCCTCCTCCTCCCCCCTCCTCTTCCTCCTCCTCTCCTCCCCCTCCCACCTCCCCTCCTCCACCTCCTCCTCCCTCCCCCTCCTCTCCCCCACCTCTCCCTCCCTCCTCCCCTCCTCCCCCCCCCAGGCTACCTGATCCACGAGGCTGCTGTGTGGAGTGAGCGTCTGCGGCGCTGGTTCTTCCTCCCGCGGCGGGCGAGCCACGAGCGCTACGACGAGGCGGCGGACGAGCGCCGTGCCACCAACCTGCTGCTCTCCTGCGGCCCCGACTTCAGGGGCCCGGAGGCCCGCCGCGTGGGGCCCCTCAGCCCCACGCGCGGCTTCTCCTCCTTCAGGTTCGTCCCGGACACCGAGGACCGCGTGGTGGTGGCGCTGAAGTCGGAGGAGGTGGCCGGCGCCATCGCCACCTACATCACGGCCTTCACGCTGGACGGCCGCGTGCTGCTGGCCGAGACCAAGATGGGCGACGTCAAGTACGAGGGCCTGGAGTTCATCTAGGGGGTGTGTGTGTGTGTGTGTGTGTGTGTGTGTGTGTGTGTGTGTGTGTGTGTGTGTATGTGTGTCTGTGTGTCTGTGTGTCTGTGTGTCTGTGTGTCTGTGTCTGTGTCTGTGTCTGTGTGTGTGTGTGTGTGTGTGTGTGTGTGTGTGTGTGTGTTAGTGCTGCAGGATTATTGCCAAAATGATTATCACGATTATTTTGATCAATATTGATATCACGATTATTTACCACGATTATTCATTGAAAAAAAAATCTTTCGAATTTCTACCACCCCCTAGTGGTAGGAGCCACACACTGTGCTCAGCGGCAAATTGCCGCCAGCCCCCCCCCCACTTCTTTTCAGGCTTGGTCTGAAAAGGCGTGTCAGGAGTGGTACTCAAGCCAGTCGCACGCCACAGGGGTACAGGGAGCGCTTGGTTTGCTTTGCAGCGGAGATAGAGCGTATACTGCATGTTTCTTTTTTGTTTTCTTTTTTTTGCGGATGCATTATTTACAAAAAATATTGCGAGAACACTACGCGTCATCGTGGGACGCCAATATCGTCATCGCGATAAAAATTCGATATATTGTGCAGCCCTAGTGTGTGTGTGTGTGTGTGTGTGTGTGTGTGTGTGTGTGTGTGTGTGTGTGTGTGTGTGTGGAGGGATAGGTGGTCTGATATTTCAAGGGACTGGTAAACGGGGGGAATCGTTTCCATGTAGCAAACTCCTGCCCAGCGACTCAGGTGACAGGAGGGGGACAGACAGGTGACAGTAGGGGGACAGACAGGTGACAGTAGGGGGACAGACAGGTGACAGTAGGGTGACAGACAGGTGACAGGAAGGGGACAGACAGGTGACAGTAGGGTGACAGACAGGTGACAGTAGGGTGACAGACGGGTGACAGTAGGGTGGACAGACAGGTGACAGTAGGGTGACAGACAGGTGACAGGAGGGGGACAGACAGGTGACAATACAGAGACAGACAGGCGTCAGGGCTCTGTGTCTGAGGGGTCTCAGTCGTCTCACCCCCCATCATCATTGGGCCCTCATAGGGGAGTCCTTGGTGAGACTAACGGTGTACCAATTTGTGTGACAGAAGTCAAACTGAGCAATACGCTGCACAGCAATACGTTCCCTCGGCTGAACTCGACGTTTAACTCTCGGCTGCGAATCAAACCAAATCGTCTTGAGAAAATTCAATATTTTTTCTACTCCAATTGTTGATCTTCAAACCAAAAGGAGGCTAGGTTTATAAGGCGTTTTATACACTGATCTGTAATGAAGGGTGATCCCCCACTCCTGATGCGCTCAGCCAAAAATATAACGTTGGAACTCAGGGCGAGATAGGAAGAAGGTAGAACGCTAGATCGTGGACTCAGTGAGCCTTTATTTATTTCAAGTGCATCGTTTCCTTTATAAAGACATTTTGGGATTTGGATGATCTGATACCGGCCTGGTTGGCTCAACATAAGAACAGAACGACTGCGTCCTCTGATTTCGTAGTTCTGCTGGGCAGCACTGCCCACAGCCTGGCGGGCATACTGCCACGCGTCCAGCAGGGGCTGGCCTGAGTGGAGGTTACTGCAGGAAGACCGAACACAACCTTGGAGACGCTAAAGAGTTTGGCCCTCGTCCCCCCCCTTGTCTCTTTTTTTATCCCATTTCATCGACTTTATATAGATTTAAAGACGTGGATGTCGATGCGTTTTTAAATGGCTTCCTTGTGTGTTACTACTTGAATTATTTTATATATATATATATAATATATATGGATATAATTTCCTCTTTCTAGGTGCCTGTTCAATGTGACGCTAACGCAACGGTCTACTTATCTCCAGACGTTAGCCTCTCTACATTCCTCTCATGGTCTGTCCTCGTCTTGGGGACGTCCGAATGTGGACCTGTGCTCAGCTAAGTGACTTAAGACAAGTGACTTAAGGTGCTCTGGGAGACTTAATAGTATTTTAACTAAAGGATTGTTATATTTTAAAGCAGAAAGAGTTGATTTATTTAAAAATATCTTTAATGTATTACTTATTTCTATACAATAAATGGGAATTTACGGAGTGGATGAAAGTGTTTTGAATTGTTTCTTGACCTCCTGCGACGCGTAATGACCAATGGAAGAGTCCAAGTACAAGTCAATGTGTTTATTCTTCCAATAATCACAGATTCATACACTTGGACTGCAGTGATTCCTGATTCCTTTTCACCCCTCAGTCAGATCATCGCTGATGTGTTCACCAGCTTAGTGTTTAGATCATCATCATCTGAGTCCTCTAACCCTGGGAGCTAGACCCAGGGCCATCATCTAACCCAGTGTTCCTCTACTAGTGTACCCCCCTCTGAGATGCCTGTTCAGCTGAGCACCCCTTCACCGGCACAAAACATTTGGGAGAAAATAAAATGAACATAGAACGTCCTATTCGGCAGTGTAAACATGAACAAATACTCACAATTTAGTGAGGAACACGTGATCCTGTGATCCATGCTTATCCCTCCCCACAAAAGGAAGCACAACGCCAGGGGAGGTCAGAGCATGTCCAGGTGAATCCCATCCAAATTTATTCTTCCTGAAACTTTAAAATATACATATAATAATTCTCAGTGCCCCCTGCAGTACTCCAAAGTACCCCTAGGGGTACGCAGACCCCCATTTGGGAACCACGGCTCTAAGCCCTGAGCGCTAGCCACTGGTTCACAGCGCCGTCCCCAGGGCGATCACTTCCTGCGGGGCTCCAGCCAATGGGAGGGTCTTGAAGGAGCCCAGTTTGGTGTAGAAGTCGAGCATCCTGCGGTCATTGGGTCTCAGCTCGCAGAACGCCCCTCTGGACCCTGAGGGGTGGGGGACCGCCAGCTCGTTAGAACTCCTCACTGATTAATGACTCCCCCTCCTCCTCCTCCTCCTGCTCCTCCCCCTCCTCCTCCTCCTCTCTTCCCCCTCCTCCCCTCCTGCTGCTCCTCTCCTCCCCCTTTCCCTCTCCTCCCCTCTTCCCCCTCCTCCTCCCTCCTCCCTTTCCTCCTCCCCCTCCTCCTCCTCCTCCCTCCTCACACACTCCTCCTCCTCATGCTCTCTCCTCCTCCTCATGCTCCTCCTCCTCCTCCTCATGCTCCTCCTCCTCCTCCTCATGCTCCCCCTCCTCCCCCTCCTCCTCTTCCTCACACTCCTCCTCCTCCTCCTCCTCCTCCTCCTCCTCCTGCGCCCCTCCTCCCTCTCCCATTCTCCAGCTCGTTAGAACTTATCCCTGATTAATTGCATTCATCTTTTTTGAAGAGACAAAACTCACCACAGCTTTTGATGGACGAGAGCAGGCAACCAATCATACGCTTGGCCGGGGCGGGGTCTGTGACCCGGGGCAGCAGCTGCATGGTGATCAGTGACGGGTAAACCGCGGACAGGGAATCCCACAGCGCCCTCTGCAGGTAGGAGGCAGAAACACAAGTCATGTGCAGCCCAGTGATTCACATTTAGCAGAATCTTTTATCCAAAGCAATCGCTAGGTTAACCCATTCTCCATACAACAACGATAGCTAGGATAAGATGATGCACGATGGCAAGTACTACTATTATTAAGTGCAAGGACGCACAACATACAATAAGTGTGTACATTAAATGCCAGGACGTACAACATACTGTACGTCAGTGCCTACAACATATATTAAGTTTGTTAGGGGTGTGGTGTGGGGGGGTAAGGGGGGGGGGCTATGCAGGGTCCAGGTGAACTCTGAACAGGTGAGTCTTAAGTCTCTTCAGGGAGCGGCTGCGGTCCTGACGTCAGCAGGGAGCTCGTTCCCCCACCGCGGTCCTGATAAGAGGAGACACCATCACCCCCCCGCCCTGTAAGGGCCGCCCACCTGGGTGTTGGGCGGGGCGTGGCTGGCGTCAGGGAGTCCAAGGGCGTAGCCACACAGCCCCTCCTCGTCCTCCAGCACCAGCGCGCACGGGCCGGAGGGCAGGGGCCCGCCGGAGAACAGGCTGGGAGGAGGAGAGGATGGGCGGGTTATCAGAAGGTTGCACACACACTGTACACACACACACACACACACACACACACACACACACACACACACACACACCACACACACCACACACACACACACACACACACACACACACACACACACACACACACACACACACACACACACACACACCTACCCATCACTCATCAGGGGTTGAAGTGTCTTGGGCCCTTCCCCTTCCTCTCGTTGCATCTCCTTGAAGATCCTCTGGACCTTGACCTAGAGCATGGGTCGGAACCTTCACCAACAAAGGAGACATGATGGTCCCTCCCACCAAGTCAAAACTATCTGGAGCCACAAGACCTATTCCACCCCTAAAATGAACATAACATCTAAAATGTTATATATAGTTATACTACATAATAAGAACCATTTGCTGATAGTTCTTAGGCAAGGCAAGGCAACTTTATTTATATAGCACTTTTCATACACAAGGCAGACTCAAAGTGCTTCTTAGCATTTATGAAATGTGTGGGTTTAGGATGTAACGTTTATTTGGGTTGACAAAATATTAAAATACTTTATTTTGCTATTTTAGTATCACGGTATCAATTTAGTCCCCTTGAAACACCACCACCCCCCCTCTCCTCTTAGCCCCCCTACCGTGTCGTCGGGGCGCAGCGGCCGGACGGTGTACACCGCCGTCATCGGGGGGGTTCTGAAGAGGTCCCGGTTCCCGTGGCAGGGGAGCATCCTCTGGGAACAGGAACGAGGACCAAGTGAGTGAGCGGTCTCTGCACCAACCTCTAGTACAGGGGTGGCCAAACTCTGGCCCGCGGGCCAAATGTGGCCCATGATCCATATTTAATTGGCCCGCAGCAAATAAAAAAAATATGCTGGAATATGGAATAAGGTTGTCTTAAGCCTTAGTCCTAAACCTTAGGACAACCAATCATCATCCAGGATCTGAATATGCGTAACCTATTAGTGGTACCCGGGCAGAGGGTACCACTAGGTCTCAGTCCTGAGGGCAGAGACCCGGGTTCGGTCCCGGCCAGTGGTCCTTTGCAGCTTGTCCTCCCATTCCCTCCCCCATGTCTAACTCACTGTATTCATGATAATTCAAACAAGAAACCTATACTATGTGTGAAGGAACTATGAAGAACCCATAGAAGTACCGTAACCACTTAGAGGCTGAATCACAGTTACCTGGATCTCTCCAGAGAGCCCGCCACGAAACCCCCAGGGTTCAGGGTCGAGGTTCAGGACCTGGGCCGAGGGACGGGCCCCACGCCCCCCTGTGGAACCAAAGACACGTCAGGAAATGTCAACATGGACCAGCTCGAACCGCTAGTGACATCACAAGTGAGTTGTTTCTAGAAACAACACTAAAAAAACATCTCTAGAAATCCTAGAAACAACACTGTGTGTTCACTATGTGTGTTCTACGCGTGTCATTGCTCTCCTCTATATTTTCCTCGTCACTCTCCTCTCTCTGTTCTCCTCATGCTACACAGAGTGTAGGAGTAACGCTACACAGAACTCCAGAAACATCTCTGACAACATCTCTAGGAACCTCTCTAGAAACCTCTCTAGGAACAACTCTAGGAACCTCTATATGAACAACTCTAGGAACAGCTCTAGGAACACCTCTAGGAACAACTCTAGGAACAGCTCGAGGAACAGCTCGAGGAACAGCTCTAGGAACAGCTCTAGGTACAGCTCTAGGTACAGTGCTCTGCAGCCCTGCGTCGCCCCCTTGCCCCTCTGGCCTAGTGCCGTCATGTTGCCGTGGGCCAGGCCCACTCACTCGCCCTGTGGCCCCCCTTGCCCCCTCTTGCCTAGCGCCTTGATGTGGGCGCGGGCCAGGCCCACGCCGCTCTTGATGTCACAGATGTAGTCGTAGAGGTCGTAGAGGATGCGGCGGTTGGGCGCGTTGGAGAGGCGGGTGAACATCTGCACCACCGCCTCGCACATCTGGTCAAAGACCTGCGCCTGGGAGTGCCACTCGGCGCTCTGGAGAACAGAGAAGAGAGGATGAGGAGAACACAGAGAGGAGAGTCATGAGGAGAACAGAGAGGAGAAGGATGAGGAGAACGATGAAGAGAACAGAGGAGAACGATAAAGAGAACAGAGAGGAGAAAGATAAAGAGGACAGAGAGGAGAACAGGAGAAGGATGAGGAGAACTCAGAGAGGAGAGTCATGAGCAAAACAGAGTGGAGAACGATGAGGAGAACAGAGGAGAACGACAAGGAGAACGATGAAAAGAACAGAGAGGAGAACACAGAGGACACAGAGGAGAACGATGAAGAGAACAGAGAGGAGAAGGATGAAGAGAACAGAGAGGAGAACAGAGAGGAGAACACAGGAGAATGATGAAGAGAACAGAGGAGAACAGAGAGGAGAGTGATGAGGAGAACGATGAAGAGAACACAGAGGAGAACGATGAAGAGAACAGAGAGGAGAGTGATGAGGAGAAGGAGGAAGGAAGATCTCAGTCTCAGGTGTGAGGATCACCTGGTCGTTGTCGTCGGCGGCGGCCGTGCTGTGGGCCTTCAGCCAGTCCAGCTGCTGCAGCATGCTCCTGGCCCTGGGGCCGTACTCGTAGGGCAGGTAGAAGAGCTCTGACAGCAGCTGGAGGTCAGCCAGGGTCAGGGGCTCCGCGGTGTACAGGGGGTGGTCCCCCGGCCCCGGGACATAGACCTCCACGTCCGTCTGCATGGCCTCCTCGTCCGCAGAGCCCTTCTTCTGAGGACCTGGACGGGGTTCAAGGGTCAGGGGAACGCCGTGAACCCCTGAACCAGCTCAGTGCAGCTCTGTGTGGTAGTTAGGGTAAGGACTGCTCGTACCTCCTGGTTGGTCGGGGTTCAGGAACACCTGGAGCCAGTCAGTGAGGGCCAGGCTGAGGGCTTTCTGGGGACTGTAGCTCTGGTCCTCCTCACCTGGGGCCACAGAAGGTCGCAGAGTAATCATTTGTATTTTGGTAATTGTCTCCCTTTCGGTAATAAGGAATAAAAAATCCCAACGATCAAAATGTTGCCAAGTTACCATCTCCAGCCCTGAGCGAGTCTGTTTGTGTGTAGTAATATTGAGCAGCAGATGTTTGCGACTCACCCGTCTCCCCCTCCCTCGGTGCGCTCCGACACCAGGTGGCCAGCGTGTGGATGGCCACAAAGTTGGGGTGGAACTCACAGTTGGGATTAGTGAGGACCCCCCTTAGCTTTGGAATCAGCGCAGATGGACGGTCCTGGGAACAGAGGTATCTGTTGATTATGGGCTTTCAACTCTAAAGAGCTCTGGAATCAACTCTAGAAACAACTCTAGAACAGCCCCAGGAACAGCCTCTAGTACCTTAAAGGGCCCCAACCTCCAGTACCTTAAAGGGCCCCAGGAACAGCCTCCAGTACCTTGAAGGGCCCCAGCCTCCAGTACCTTAAAGGGCCCCAGCCTCCAGTACCTCAAAGGGCCCCAGCCTCCAGTACCTTAAAGGGCCCCAGCCTCCAGTACCTTAAAGGGCCCCAGCCTCCAGTACCTCAAAGGGCCCCAGCCTCCAGTACCTCAAAGGGCCCCAGCCTCTACTACCTTAAAGGGCCCCAGCCTCCAGTACCTTAAAGGGCCCCAGCCTCCAGTACCTTAAAGGGCCCCAGCCTCCAGTTACCTTAAAGGGCCCCAGCCTCCAGTACCTCAAAGGGCCCCAGCCTCCAGTAACTCAAAGGGCCCCAGCCTCCAGTACCTCAAAGGGCCCCAGCCTCCAGTACCTTAAAGGGCCCCAGCCTCCAGTACCTCAAAGGGCCCCAGCCTCTAGTACCTCAAAGGGCCCTAGCCTCCAGTACCTTAAAGGGCCCCAGCCTCTACTCCCTTAAAGGGCCCCAGCCTCCAGTACCTTAAAGGGCCCCAGCCTCCAGTACCTTGCAGGGCCCCAGCCTCCAGTACCTTAAAGGGCCCCAGCCTCCAGTACCTCAAAGGGCCCCAGCCTCTAGTACCTCAAAGGGCCCCAGCCTCCAGTACCTTAAAGGGCCCCAGCCTCCAGTACCTTAAAGGGCCCCAGCCTCCAGTACCTCAAAGGGCCCCAGCCTCCAGTACCTCAAAGGGCCCCAGCCTCCAGTACCTCAAAGGGCCCCAGCCTCCAGTACCTCAAAGGGCCCCAGCACCTTAAAGGGCCCCAACCTCCAGTACCTTACAGGGCTCCAGAACAGCCTATATTAGCTTAAAAGGCCCCAGCCTCCAGTACCTTAAAGGGCCCCAGGAACAGCCTCTGGGGGTCATAGTCGTTAGCGTGGATGTTGTCCCAGATGACCGGCGCCCTCTTCAGGACGGAGGTCACCTCGTCGATGGACTCCACGGAGATGACGTGGGACACGACTTTGGGACCTGGAGACCCACACAGCAAGGGGTCACATGAGGGAGAGGGTGAGGGAGTGAAATAGGGCCCTGGACTTCAGGGCTCTGTATGAATGAGTGAGAGTGAGTTCCGGGGTTCCCTATGAATGAGTAAGTGAGTGAGTGTGAGTGAGTTCCGGGGTTCCATATGAGTGAGTGAGTGAGAGTGAGTTCCGGGGTTCCATATGAATGAGCGAGTGAGTTCCGGGGTTCCATATGAATGAGTGAGTGAGTGAGTTCCGGGGTTCCATATGGATGAGTGAGTGAGTGAGTTCCGGGGTTCCATATGAATGAATGAGTGAGTGAGTTCTGGGGTTCCATATGAGTGAGCGGGTGAGAGTGAGTTCCGGGGTTCCCTATGAGTGAGTGAGTCGGGGGTCCCGGCTCCCTCCTCACCGGTCCAGAGCACGTCGATGCCGGGCAGCAGCCCCCCCCCCACGGTGAGCAGGTAGGCGGACTGGGAGACGCTGGGGGTGCAGAAGGCAGCACAGTAGTCTGGAGGGGGAGGAACAGGGTGGGGTCAGATACCTGGAGAGGGTTAGGGTCAGAGTCCAGCCCTCGCTGGGGGCTGAGCCACTGGCGTTGGGTCATTATGTAACCTTTCATTTTCAGACCAAGACGATGAATTCAACATTAGTGAATCCTAACCTACAGGCCCAAAGCATACCCATTAAACAATAGTGAATCATTACATACAGGCCAAAATAATATAAATTAAGATATACACACTTAAGTTTTATGATTTAGTGAAGTACATTTTTTAAATATATCTCCAACTAAAACATGTGAAACTATTATCCTCCTGGATGCATTCATTACAACAATAGAAAAAGATCCAACGGCCAATCGAAGATAAGATAAGATAACCACTTTATCTTATCTTAGACTGAGCGTTGGAGTTCTTTTTATTGTTTATTTATTGTGAATCGGGCCTCATCCGTTCAATGTCCTACGTTTGTTATTTAGCGACACTTTTGTCGACATCGGCTGCTTTAAGCGGCCTCACCTGTCCCAGTCTGATTGGACTTTGGGGCTGCTGAGGCTGCACACCTGTTACACATTGAGTACTCGGTGTGCAACAGGTTAAAGCAGCGGCCTCCACACACACTCAGGGAGAGGTCTCCTGGTGGGAGCCTGTCACACCAGGCCTGTGTAGCGCTAGCAAACCTGAACGATAAACCGGCCGTTCCACATCCCTCCAGACTGCTATGTCTGCAGGAGCCCAGCAGAACGCACCGGTGGGGGGGGTAGTCATTGGCTCTGCTACATGAAACATGCTACATGCTAGATGGAACATGCTACATGAAACCTGCTAAATGGAACATGCTACATGAAACATGCTAGGAGAAACATGCTACATGAAACATGCTAGATGTAACATGCTACATGAAACATGCTACATGAAACATGCTACATGAAGCATGCTAGATGGAATATGCTACATGAAACATGCTACATGGAACATGCTACATGGAACATGCTAGTTGGAACATGCTAGATGCCGGCGGGTAGGGGTTGGGGTATATTGCTGAAGGACTACAGGTAGGTTGCAGTCCTCGGGGATTCAAACCCCACAGCCACTACGGCCTCCTGCCCCCACCACCTAACTCGACATGCTAGGTGACCATAGAAACCACTCTAGAAACAAATCTAGAAACAACTCTATGAACCACTCTAGAAACAACCCATCCATCCATCCATCACGGAGGCTGACCTGTGGGGCAGAAGAGGAAGGTGTGCGGCCGCCCCAGGTGCACGTACACCTGATTGGTGACGGCCACCTGGGCGTGGGCGAAGGAGCTGAAGGCCTCGCGGTCCGCCGGACACATCTCCGCCTCGATGTCGTCGAACAGCAGCGAGAAGGACCTGCAGCCAAAGCCCTGAACCTAGGGGCCACAGGAGACGTTACTGAAGGACCTGCAGCCAAAGCCCTGAACCTAGGGGCCACAGGAGACGTTACTGAAGGACCTGAACCTCGGGGCCACAAGACACGTTACTGAAGGACCTGCAGCCAAAGCCCTGAACCTAGGGGCCACAGGAGACGTTACTGAAGGACCTGAACCTAGGGGCCACAAGACACGTTACTGAAGGACCTGCGCCTGGGGGCCACAGCAGACTTAAGCGACTGGGAGCCGCTACTGACGGTAAGAGGACTGCATTGACACAGCGCTGTTCTAACCAGCGGCCGCTCAAAGCGCTTTACAACACTGCCTCACATTCACCCATTCATACACACATTCACCCCCCGACGGCGGAGTCAGCCCCGCAGGGCGACAGCCAGCGGGTCAGGAGCAGTCAGGGTGGGGCGTCTCGCTCAGGGACACCTCCACACTCCGCTAGGAGGAGCCGGGGATCAAACTAGCGACCTTCAGGTTACCAGCCAACCCGCTCTGCCTCCTGAGCCGCAGGCCGCCCACATGTGTTCTTCACACACTTGTATTTTTATATTGCACTTTAGTGCTCCGTAACTCCTATTCAGTTGGCACTTAATGCACACACTTGTTGTATGTTGTAGTCCTTGCACTTATAGTGAGTATTTGTACTCAGGATTTTGTAGCACCTTATCCTAGCTTTCTTTGTTGTGTGTGGGGAATGTTAACCTAGTGATGGTTAGTGCTCGGCACTTGGCTCTGAACATCCTTACTGTACCGACAGCGATGGAGACGTCTGCTAAACGTGGATGTATTCAGTGATATAAGGAGGGCCCCCTCGAGGATCATCCCAGTCCCGTTCCAATGAGGTTGTGTTTACCTTCTCTTCTCTAGGGACCCCCACCCACGCCCGGCCTCTACCTGGTCCAGCTTCCTCTGCAGGGCGGAGACCTCCTTGGGGTTGGAGAAGGTGATGTCCAGGCCGGGGGAGAGGGCGTAAATGAACTCCACATCGTGCTGATGGGCGGCGGAGATCAACGCCTTCAGTTGCTCTGGAACAACCATATGAGGTGAGATCAAGTGTGAGCATTCAGCATCTTTAAACTGATCTGTAAGAAACTGTGTCGTGGTGCTGACATGATTATTAAAGAATGAATCACAGTCATTTGCATGTGCAAAAGTGCAATTTCAACAGGGTGCAATGTAAATCATTATAGTAGATAAGGTGTGTGTGTGTGTGTGTGTGTGTGTGTGTGTGTGTGTGTGTGTGTGTGTGTGTGTGTGTGTGTGTGTGTGTGTGTGTGTGTGTGTGTGTGTGTGTGTGTGTGTGTGTGTCCGCCCCTGCCTCCTTCCTCAGCAGTGTACAGGTCCCTCCAGTACATGCGGTGCTTGTAGTCATCCTTGGGGGCGTACAGGTAGGTGTTCAACCCCCAGGTCTGCTCCCTAAAAACGCATAAAGCTTTCTTATTCACGTATTCTAAATGTGGCGCTACTGTTTTGCCCAAAGGAGAATAACAATGCGTATTTACCTTTTGAAAAGTTGTGTTCTTTGCTCCATAGTCCATGGTCGCCCATAGAAGCCTTTGGTAAGAAAATATTACATTCATAATGTGGCACCGTTTCATACGGAAGAGGATTAGGGTCACAAGTGATTATTCTGACTTCTGAGTTCTGACTTTAAACTCGGACTGAGAAAGTGTTTTGAATTTTTTTTAAAATTAGAATTCTGACTTTAAATCTCGGAATTCAGAGATTAGTATTCTGACAGTATTCTGAAATTTGTTATCAGAACTCAAAAATAATTACCATATGTCCCCAATCCTCTTCCGTAGTTTCATGAGGTTGTTTACGTTTACATTTTAAGATATTCATAACATGTGCAATAAATATGTCCCCAAAAACCTTACAATAGATTAAATAACAAGGCACCCCCTCGGAGCTTTCATGACAATACGATGATAAAGCGCTACACCCTTACCTTCCACCACCCCGCTGATGAACCTCTGGGGGACACCTGTCCCGGACATGCTGACCCTAGATTAACCCGGTTTGGACTCTTCCACTGCACGGATGGTCGCACGTCAGTCAACACTTCACACTCCTGTGGTTCTGTCTCCTTGTGTTACGTGCTCCTCCTAACATCTGCGCCGGTCAATATCATGCATTAGGTAAATTGCATACTGACTTTTATTGTGGATATTGGCAGAGGACCAGTGCAATACACATTTATAATGCCTGAGGTTCATGAGGCTGAAGTCCAGACCCACCGTGGATCAAGTCTACACGATCAGGACGTCAGTTGACTGCCGGGTTCGGGATTTAAAGATACATGATCTATTTATTCATTAGAATCCACACTGTATAAATAAATGTATATATCCTCAATGCGTTTCATACGTCTTCGATTGTATTCATAGCCTTGCTCTTAACTAATGAATGAGCCTAAATAAAAGGCTAATAGTCTTAATAGCTTTTAGTTGCAAAGCAGTTGCATTATGACTACTTTTATACTACTTCTATACCTTGTTACCGCTCCCAGTTCCAAAGTCTGGAATCTCTGTTTATCTGCCCTTTGAAAGATGAAGACCCCATATAAGATACAAGATGCAGAGATTATTGCTATACTCTGGCTTTACCGTCGCTGTGTAAAACCGCGTTAACACAGAATCCAACGTGCCCCGCTATTAGCACCGTTACGGGCCGCGTTGAGCGCGGTGCTTTCCAACAATGAATCAACTTAATTACTACTGATTACCTTTTTCTTTTCCAATTGAGACAATCAATTATAAAAGTGCAAACCAGTAACTTTGTGAACGTTTGTTTAATTATGATAGAAATCGTTTCATAACACAATTCTGTGAAATCATATCTCCGGGTAATTTATTTCTCTCATAACATGAAACCTGATAAACATTTGAAAATTAACCCCGCCCACTTCCTCCCTCCCCGCCCATATATAACAATATTTTACAACGTAAAAATATTAACAAAATGACAAGAACATCAAAACAAACACAAACGGTTCGAACTCCATAGTGCTAAAGTATGTATAAATCCTCATAGTATGTATTATCAGTACTCCATAGTATGTATATATCCTCACAGTATGTATATATCCTCAAAGTATGTAGCCGGTAGCTCCGGTCCGTGGCTCTGGCCCCTAGCTCCAGTATTGGCTCCGGTCCGTAGCCCATGGACCCCGGGTCTTCTAGCTCTCCGCCCCCTTCTGGGCCTGCTTCAGCAGCGAATCAAAGTCCAGGTCTTCAAACCCGCCCCCAGCGTCATCGTCTTTGGTGGAGTCTGGGGAGGAAAACCAACCAGTTAAAGGGACGGTCTCATCCTTTACTTCAGGCCGTTATCACGAATGGTACACGTTTTACGTCTGCTAAGAAAGAAACATCTATCCCCCCCACCAAGAGCGCCCCTCAATAAGGGCGGGAGACGGCGCGTTTGTGCTCTAACTTTACTCCCGTAGCAGAGTGACGTGCGACAGTGGGCGGGGCAGAGTGCAGAGGCCCCGCCTCCCGGCTACTCTCAATGTTTACAACGCAAAGCGTTGTGTCAGGGGTCCCCCCTGGTGTCGGGGGTCCCCCCTGGTGTCGGGGGGTCACCCCTGGTGTCGGGGGTCCCCCCTGGTGTCGGGGGTCCCCCCTGGTGTCGGGGGGTCCCCCCTGGTGTCGGGGGGGTCACCCCTGGTGTCGGGGGGTCCCCCCTCGTGTCGGGGGTCATGGCTCTGCGTCCCCTCACCCAGGTCAGCGTAGTCAGACTTGCAGAACTGGCGCCGGCCGCCGAAGCAGAGGTCGAAGGGCCGCTCGTCCGGCCGCCGCAGCTTGCCGCCGTTCTCGATGGCGGCGAAGGCGTCCTCCATGTGGTGGAAGGTCACGAAGCCGTAGCTGTCGCTATGGGAACCGGGCAGAGAGAGGAGGTCAGGGTCCAACGGTGAAGTCCAGAAGAACGAGACTCAAAGACGACCGACTGTTAAAGGGGTGGCCTCCAGGTGGGAGGGTGACCCGCCGTTTGAGACCGGCCCCTTCCTGGGTTTGAGTGACATCACAAGTGGGCGTGTCCACCCATGATGTGTGACGGGCCGGTATCACGAGATCTCGTGCTCATGCGCACGAAACGCGTTAATCTATTGAATCGTGTCCCAGAGTACGATTGTTCGACTTTTTTCGTGAAACGCATCACGAAATGTTAACCAATGCATTCTGAATGCACATCCTTCACACTATATTCTTGGTCATAACTATCAAACCAAACATCCTTCACATTCGCCGAGCGACGATTATGAAAGTAAAATGCACATTTCTCGCTTAAAAATGTTTACATAAACACTTTTAATGGCGTAACTATGCTAAAATATCATATTTTCCACCCAAAATAAAAAGTATGTCCGCCATTTTCACAGAAAAATATCCTAAAAACTATCCAATAGGAAAGATGCTCACAGCGTCTGTCCGTGACTATGTCACGGATAGACGCTTTTAATGCTTTTAATGGCGGGTCACACCATTAAAAGTGTTTATGTAAACATTTTTAGCAAGAAATGTGCATTTTACTTTCATAATCGTCGCTCGGCGAATGTGAAGGATGTTTGGTTTGATAGTTATGACGAAGAATATAGTGTGAAGGATGTGCATTCAGAATGCATTGGTTAACATTTCGTGATGCGTTTCACGAAAGAAGTCGAACAATCGTACTCTGGGATACGATTCAATAGATTAACGCGCTTCGTGCGCATGAGCACGAGATCTCGTGATACCGGGTTGGTGTGACGGGCCGGCGGTGTGGGCTACAGTCCACTGGGCGGGCTGGCGGTACGCCTCGGTGACGCCCCCCTCCCCCCGGGGTCCTCACCTCCGCTCCCTGAAGTGCAGCGAGACCCCCTCCACGTCCCCGATCAGGGAGAAGCGCTCCCGCAGCTCGTCGTGGGTCATGGTCCTCCGGATGCGCCCCACATACACCACCCGGCGCTCGTCCTGGGGGAGGAGCCAGGGGGGCGGAGTTAGACCCTGAGCCACCAGAGGGGCCGCCAGCGGACCAATCAGAGGAGGCGTACTCACGATGGCCTTGAGCTTGTGGAGCCGGGTCTCCCGGCGGCGCTGCAGCCGGCGCGCCTCCCTGCTCCCGCTGTGCACCTCGGCCCCCCAGCGCCTCCGGCGGCTCCGGGGGGACCGCGACCGCGAGCGGGACCAGGACCGGGAGCCGCTGGAGCGCGAGCGGGACACGGTGAAGTGGTACCGCCGGCGGGGGGAGCGGGAACCGGAGCTCGACGAGGAACCGGAGCTGCTCTCGGAACGCTGAGGGCAGAACCTGAGGAGAACCGACCGGAGGAACGGTGAGAGGACGAAGACGTTCCCATAAATATTCTGCTTCCCGACTCCTGAATGTGAACCGGCCGCTACCGAGTGTGCACCGACACAGCACCCGGCATCTGTAACCACTCACAGCCCTTCACCTCACTGACTGTTATTCAGAACCAGATCATTTACATTAATAGATAACACTTTTCTATTCTGCATGAGCCTCCATGTTTGTCCGACTTGGTGGCTCTAAGGCGCGCAGGTCGAAGACCACGCATTTCCCATTCCGACTTTCCTCCTCCGACCGCTAACGGACGCAGCGTTCCAGCGGAGTGTTTCATGTTCTCTGTGCGGTTAAGGAGTCACACGACGGGATCGGCACAACGACACGAGGCCTCGCCGACACTCAAGACTGCATTTTAGCAGTCTGGGGAGTTAAGGGACTGGTACCCATATCAAACTACTTTAACCAGGGGGGGGATGAGGAGGGAGGGATGGAGGGAGGAGGTGGGAGGGTGGGGAGGGTGAGGAGGGAGTGAGGGAGGGAGGGTGAGAAGGGTGGGAGGGAGGGAGGGTGAGGAGGGAGGAGGAGGGAGGGTGAGAAGGAGGGAGGGAGGAGGGTGAGGGAGGGAGGGAGGGTGAGGAGGGAGGGAGGGAGGGAGGGAGGGTGAGGAGGGAGAGGAGAGAGGGTGAGGAAGGGAGGGAGGGAGGAGGGAGGGAGGGAGGGAGGGTACCTCTTCCTCTTGGGAGACGGGCTGCCCGAGCTGCCGGAGGAGGAGGAGGAGGGTGAAGACGACGACTCCGACGAGGAAGAGGCAGAGTTGGACCCCGAGTCGGAGCGCCGGGACTCGCGGTACCTCCGGGCCGCCTGCCGCTCTCGGCCCCTCCGCGGGGGGCTGGGGGGCGGCGCCGCAAACGCGCACCGCGGCCCCCTGTCCCGTCACCGCGGCGGGGGCGGGGCCACGGCCCGGCTCCGCCCCGCCGGAGAGAGGCGGCGTGGACACCGCGCGGCGGCGGCGTGTCGAGGGGGCCCTCGGGGGCCCCCAGGCTCCTGGAGGGAGGGTCGCCCTGGCAGGACGGCCCGGGGTGAGAGGACACCGCAGGGGGGGTCGAGGGGTCCCTCGCTGGACGGTCCGGGGAGGCGCAGTAGTCGTGGTCGGACGACACGTGGGAGCAGGACGGGGGCGGCTGAGCGGCCGGGGGTCCGGCCTTGGGGGGGCTCAGGGTCTTCTTGGGGGGCAGCGGCTGGGGGGCGATGATCTGGATGGCACGGGACCCCGGGGCCTTCGCTCTGAGGGCCGGCCTCCTCTGAGCGGACGACAGTGGGGGCTTCCACTGCTGCCTGGCGTGGGACGGGCCGCTGGGAACGCCGCTGGGAACGCCGCTGGGAACGCCGCTGGGAACGCCGCCGGGAACGCCGTCGGGAACGCCGTGGGACGGGACGGGAGGGCTTGTGGCGTGCGGGGCGTGGGGGTTCCGGTCTGCGGGGGCGGAGACGTTAGGGGTCCGGCGGGCTCCTGGTCCACCCGGCAGCGAGACGACACCCCCTGACCCACGGAGGAGGGAGGGGTCAGAGCCACGCTCGACAATAACAGCTGGTTTAGAACCACACCTGGACGGCTTTAGAACCACACCTGGACGGGTTTAGAACCACACCTGGACGGGTTTAGAACCACACCTGGACGGGTTTAGAACCACACCTGGACGGGTTTAGAACCACACCTGGACGGGTTTAGAACCACACCTGGACGGCTTTAGAACCACACCTGGACGGGTCTAGAACCACACCTGGACGGGTTTAGAACCACACCTGGACGGGTTTAATTTACTATTTTTTTTTTTTAAATGGACTGCATTTATACCTTTACAACACTGCCTCACATTCACCCATTCATGAACACATTCACACCCCGACGGCGGAGTCAGCCCCGCAGGGCGACAGCCAGCTGGTCGGGAGCAGTCAGGGTGGGGCGTCTCTCTCAGGGACACCTCCACACTCAGCTAGGAGGAGCCGGGGATCGAACCAGCAACCTTCAGGTTACCAGCCGACCCGCTCCACCTCCTGAGCCCCATGCCGCCCCCTGCCCAGTGCCTAATGCCAGCGATGGGACGAGGTGGTGCCCCTCCACTCACCCACTGGTCCGCTCCTACAGCGCTCTGCAGAGGACCCAGCCTGCAGAGTCCTCCGCTCTTCAGAACCATTCCCAGGAGAGCCCTGCAGCTGGGACAGGTCCACCTTGGCTGAGGAGGAACAGAAACAGAAACCATGGGGCGGTGAGCCTCAAGGGACCAGAGCGCTGACGGGGGGGTGGGGGCTGAACATGTTAGAGAGCGGCAGGGAACGGCGTTCCTTTATCTAGCTCCCCCCACCCCGTAGCACCCCGACCCTAGTAGGGCCATGAACAACCGCAGTCAAATGGCCCCCAGGAGCCTGTGAGGGCGCTGGGGCCCCCAGGAGCCTGTGAGCGGCGCTGGGGCCCCCAGGAGCCTGTGAGCGGCGCTGGGGCCCCTCAGAGAGCCGGTCCCTACCCACCTTGGGTCTCCTCAAACTGCTCCAGGAGGCTGGTGAGGTCGGCCGCTTCGATCCCTGGGGCCGGACAGACAGACGGGTTAGAGGAGGAGCGCACAACGGCACCAACATCACCACACAGAGAGAGGGGCCTCACCTGAGTCCCCCGGGGGGCGGGGCCCGCGGTGGGCCGGGGCCTCAGGGCAGGTGACCCCGAGCGCGTCGAGGGGCTCGGGGGTCCCGGGTAAAGGCCGCGCCTCGGCGACGGGTCCGTGTGTGCGTTCTGTCGGCTGCTTCGCCTCTGAGGGGGGTGATGGGTGTGTGCGTGTGTGTGTGTGTGTGTCTGCGGCGGCCTCAGCCCGGCTCCCCCCGGAGCGCCGTCCTCCCCCGTCCCCGGGGGGAGCGCGGCGGTCCGGTTTGGGAGCGCCGCGTCGGCCGAGTGCCGCTCCATCCTGGCCAGCTGCCGGCCGATCTCCTGGAGCAGGCCTCGGCCGGGGGGGGCCCCGGGGCCGGGGGGGGCCCCGGGGCCGGCGGGGGGCCGTGGGCGGGCGGCCGGCATGGGGAGGAGGACGGGGTTGGGGGGGTCGCTGCTCACGGGGGCCGTCCCGTCTGAACCCGGACCCCCAGAGGGGGGGGCCCCTCTGGGCTCAGGCCTGGGGCGCTTGGCCCTGCGGGGGGGTGCGCTGAGGGCCGAGGGCCGCCCCCCGGGGGGGCCGCGGGGCGTCTTCACGGCCCCCAGCAGGCAGAGGAAGGGGGGCAGCCCCCGGGGGGTCTCAGACAGCAGGGGCCACCCCAGGGTGCTGTCGCCTGGCCTCTCCACCAGGGGCCGTCTGTCCTGCCGCAGCTGTCTGTACTGCTGCAGGCTGAGGGCCTTGGGTCTGACCGAGGGGAGCAGCCCGACCCCCCCCACGCCCCCAGGGGGGGGCGCGAGGGGGGCGTCGACCGGGTCGGCGCCAGCGTCTGCGGAGAGACTCGCCGGTCGCTCCGGCTGCTCCTCCTCCTCCTCTTCGTCGGGCTGGCCGATGCTGGCCACCAGCACGGGGCCGAAGCTCACCCTCTTCTTCTCCCGGGCCCCCGGGGGCCCGCTGCGGGTCACCAGCACGCCCTTAAGCCCTGCCTCCTCCGCGGCGGCGGCGGCGTCCGGCCGGGCGCCGCCCTCCTCCTCCTCCTCCTCCTCTTCGTCGTCCAGCAGGTCCACGTCCACCTCCTCGTCGCTGTCCTCCGACGGCCGCACGTACTTCAGGACCTCCCCCTGGGAGGGGAGGGCGGGGCGGGGCCAGGCCTTGCTGTCCTCCTCCAGGTGCACCTGCAGGCAGTAGGGGTGCATGAGGCGCACCAGGCTGACCAGGGACAGCTCCACCTCCCGCTCCACCGCCCGCTCCGCCCGCAGCCGGAGGGAGGCCGTGCAGCGCAGCTCCTTGTGGTAGGGGGCTCTGGGGGGGGCTGGGGCGCCACGGCGGCGGGGGGGGGTCGGGACCTCCTCCTCCTCCTCCTCCTCGCTCCTCTGGGTGAAGAGCAGCGTTGAGGAGCGGAGTTTAGGCTTCCGCTGTGGGCCGTCCTAGACCAGGGGGAGGCACGGCGACGGGTGTTAGAGACATCGGAGGACTCGGGGTCACGTCTACCTTCAGGGCGTCAGCAGACGCTGTAGCCAGAGAGGCTTACAGTAAGAACACCAGTCAGAGGAACAACACATCCCTGTGGGTACAGTCAGGACGTTCATAGAACCAAGCACTGACCATCACTAGGTTAACCCGTTCCCCGTACACAACAGAGACAGCTAGGGTAAGACGCTACACCGTGCTGAGGGTCGGCTTAGTTCAGGAGGTAGAGCAGCTGTCTTGCAACCGAAAGGTTGCTAGTTCGATCGCCAGCTCCTCCTAGCTAGAGTGTTGACGTGTCCCTGAGCAAGACACTTAACCCTGACTGCTCCTGACGAGCTGGCTGTCGCCTTGCATGGTTGACTGCCGTCGGTGTGTTCAATGTGTGTATTAACTGATGTAAGTCGCTTTGGATAAAAGCGTCTGCCCTAAATGTAAATTAGGGTACTATTTACTGAGTACTATTTCTAAGTGCCAGGACGTACGACATACGGTACGTGTGTGAGAGGGGTAGCAGGGAGCGAGTACAGGTGAGTCTTGAGTGTGTTGTGTGAAGAGGAGACGGGACGGGTCCACCCACCGACGAAGGGTTCCTGGCGCGCTGCTCGTTGAGGTACTCCGAGGCGGGCAGCGTGTCGAACGGCGACAGAGTGCCGCCGTCGTCTTCAACGCTGTCCAGGATCTCGGTGAGCGCCGTCAGCAGCGAGGACTCGCTCTCCTCCTCCACGTCGATCTTATCCTAGAGGCAGGAATACCGTTGATAATAAGTACTTTACTGAAACAGCAGGAATACCGTTGATAATAAGTACTTTACTGAAACAGCAGGAATACCGTTGATAATAAGTACTTTACTGAAACAGCAGGAATACCGTTGATAATAAGTACTTTACTGAAACAGCAGGAATACCGTTGATAATGAGTACTTTACTGAAACAGCAGAGGAATACCGTTGATAATGAGTACTTTACTGAAACAGCAGGAATACCGTTGATAATGAGTACTTTACTGAAACAGCAGGAATACCGTTGATAATAAGTACTTTACTGAAACAGCAGGAATACCGTTGATAATGAGTACTTTACTGAAACAGCAGGAATACCGTTGATAATGAGTACTTTACTGAAACAGCAGGAATACCGTTGATAATAAGTACTTTACTGAAACAGCAGGAATACCGTTGATAATAAGTACTTTACTGAAACAGCAGGAATACCGTTGATAATAAGTACTTTACTGAAACAGCAGGAATACCGTTGATAATGAGTACTTTACTGAAACAGCAGGAATACCGTTGATAATGAGTACTTTACTGAAACAGCAGGAATACCGTTGATAATGAGTACTTTACTGAAACAGCAGGAATACCGTTGATAATAAGTACTTTACTGAAACAGCAGGAATACCGTTGACGATAAGTACTTTACTGAAACAGCAGGAATACCGTTAATAATGAGTACTTTATTTAAACAGTAGGAATACTGTCAATAACAAGTACTTTATTTAAAAATGGCATGCATTCTGCTTGTATGGGTTGAATGTCAAATATAACGTGAATAACAGGTGTATATTGATGTTAATTCACTTGACATAATGTTCTGCGTCTCACTCCTATAGAGTGAATTAAATGTCATGTGACTTCTGAACACGCCCACCTAGTCCTCCATTTGTGGTCCCTTTGTCATTACAGAAATGTGGACTTTCTATTCGTCGTCATAATTAATATGACTTGGTTGACATTCCAGGTTAATCTAACTCTTTCCAGACGATATAATGAGACTCTCCAGATTGAGTCAGGGCCTTGGGATTCCTTTAAACGTGTGACGGGAGGCATTCAGAAAAAGGCAGTAGGATGAGTCAAAGGAACAGTGATGGCATTCTGCCCGCTGTGCCCCCTGACCTCTGAGTCAGCCCTGGAGTCCTCGAAGATGGCCAGGATGGAGTGGTCCACACAGGACTGGGTGGTCATCATCCCGCCCTCCAGCTCCGCCTCCATCAGGTCCATCTAACACACACACACACACACACGGGGGGGGGGGTCACGCATGGGGTTTCATCTGATCAACACAATCATCTCCCAGACACAGAAACAGAAGGTCGCTGGTTCGACCCACGGCTCGAGTGTGGAGGTGTCCCTGAGCAAGGCACCCCACCCTGACTGCTCCTGACCAGCTGGCTGTCGCCCTGCGGGGCTGACTCCACCGTCGGGGGGGGGGGAATGTGTGCATGAATGGGTGATTGTGAGGCAGTGTTGTTAAGTGCTTTGAGTGTTTAGAAGGCACTGTATTAATGCACTCCATTTACCATTTATGACACAGATTTGTTGGTTCAGCTGTCATGCGAGTCGACTTGCTGATAATCCTCGGGTCATTCCTTCTTAACTACTACTTAACTTGTAGTACATTCAGCACAACGATAAGACCGTGTTTAAAGTGCTGCTACATGTACTTTTACATCGCACAACATTGTTCTCCACGTCATTGTGTGATTATGAACAATAATGGGGAAGAAAGGCCCGAAATAGTAAACACGTAACGGGCGGAACTGGAATATAATGGTGTTATTGTGATCCGGTTAAACAAGATAGATGTAAAAACGAACAAGAGGTGAGGGCATGAGGAGATAAGGGCATGAGAAGATAAGGATAGAGGACATAGGAGATAAGGACGTAAGGAGATGTGGTGGGCATTGAACTAAACTGGGGCTATAAAAGCTTTGAGCACTGGACAGACCGAACCCAAACGCTGGGACTGTCACTCAGCGCAGACAGTTCGGGATGATTTCACGATACAGGTCCTAGTGGACCGTCATTGAACGAACCGATCGATCAGAACGAGTCTCAGACCGAACTGATCGATCAGAATGAATCTCGGACCGAAGTGATCGATCAGAACGAGCCTGAAACCGTACTGATCTATCAGAACGAGTCTCAGACTGAACTGATCTATCAGAACGAGTCTAAGATCGAACTGATCGACCATACCGGGGTCAGCCACGACGTGATGCGGATGTCATCACTCGGAACATCCTGTTCCACACAAATAACTCGGTCATGAACGTTCATCTGCACCTCGACGGACACCGCACCCGGTATCGATCACGGATCCAAACACCGCATGGTGTCAATACGTCCATTGATCGATCAAACGCTCCGGTGATCTATGATAGTCTCTGCAGCAACCTGACGCCACGTGTCGAGGGAGACACGTGGTCGTCGCACACCGACTATACGTCTTTAGATTGCCTTGCAAGTCTTTATTAACCTTCACTCATTAATAAACCAATACAATATGTAGATTCCGTACCTCGTCCGACGTGTTGTCGGTCATAAATTCGTTATTACCGGCGTTTCTCCCCGTCTCCGTGCCCGTCCACGGCAGCGCCATCTTGGAGCTCAACACGTGGTCCGAGACACGTGGTGTCGGTTCCGCTCAGAGCAGACCTGAGGTCGGTTTAGGGGGGGTCACGTGGTTCCCGTCGCGCTCAGAACAGACCTGGGGTCAGTTCAGGGGGAGCCACGTGGTCGCGGTCCCCCGGGAACTGACCTGGGGTCGGTTTAGGGGCAGACTCGGCGTAGTGTCGTAATGTGCGGAGAAAAAGGAAGGCCGATCCACGGCCAGTTACAGCCGCTTGCTCACTGGCGCGTCGAATAAAGTTTCCTGGATTTCTAACTACTAAAACAGACTCACGGATATGTGTGTTGAATTCATGTATTGTATAATGTTAACTGCAATAATTTTATGTTGGCTGATTACTACGTTGAATCAAAATATGTGGACTGTACATAATATTTAGGAATAAATCGAAATACAACTATCTCGTTATCTGATTCATTTAAAAAAGTAGGCTAATAATGGGCCCAAAAGTGACATCTAGTGGCTTGTTGCAGTAGGTACACTATATATATATATATATATATATATATATATATATATATATATATATATATATATATATATATATATATATATATTATATATATATATATATATTATATAAATACTGCATTTATGCATACTATAGAGAATATAGATTAATAATAGTGTTCCCTAAGCTATTCTTGCATTTGTTTTTATAGATTCCGGTTTCTCAGCCATATTTTTTTCAGTCTGGTTACATATTGTATGATTGTTATGCTATTATTTAGTTTATATATTAAATCCATTTCACATAATTATATTTTATTTATTTTACTTATGATTTCTCTATACTTATATGTATGTATATATATATATATATATATATATATATATATATATATATATATATATATATATATATATATATATATATATATATATATCTAGGGTGGGGGGGGTCAATAAAGTATTGATTCTGATTCCGGCTTCCTGGTTAGACCCTACGTCACAAAACAATTGCAAACGGAATTAGTTGAAATGTCATTCCCTCCTCCACCAGGTGGCGCTACAATCACGAATACGGTAAGCTTTTCTCGAGACTAGCGCTAACAACCAACCGACAAAAAGTTTTAATACTCGACGGTTCGACATAGGCCGTTTCTCAATTCTAAGTACGCGGACTACGTTCTCGCGGACTTGGAAGTACGTACTTGGCAAGTCCGGACTTGAAGTACAGACTTCCGAGAACGCGAGTACGTACTTTGCAATTGGAACAGCAGCGGACTCGATGACGTCACCACCTCAGCTCTGTTAACTGCAATTATGCTTACAGTTGTGGGTGGTCTCCCGGGTCTTCTGAACTCTGCTTCCGGCCATTTATAATGAGCGATGCAAATGCATCCTGGATGATATTAACAGTCCCAGTGTACCACGAGCCA
>OLKM01002364.1:0-5000 GCA_900291075.1 Melanogrammus aeglefinus | reverse complement strand
GAGTGAGACGCGTGAGATGTGTGAGAGTGAGATGTGTGAGAGTGAGACGTGTGAGAGTGAGACGTGTGAGAGTGTGAGATGTGTGAGAGTGAGATGTGTGAGAGTGAGACGTGTGAGAGTGAGAGGTGTGAGAGTGAGAGGTGTGAGATTGAGAGGTGTGAGAGTGAGACGTGTGAGAGTGAGACGTGTGAGAGTGAGGCGTGTGAGAGTGAGAGGTGTGAGAGTGAGATGTGTGAGAGTGAGATGTGTGAGAGTGACGTTTAAAGGGCAGATGATGTGAAGGATCTAAGGACCCCTCCTGGTTTATTGACTGCTGTTGTCCTCGGGTTACCTTCTGTTTACCGGCTCGGAGCCGATCAATGCCTCAGACTCAGTAGACCTGAGACCGATCCTGTTGTGGGCGCTGCTCCTACTACACGACCATCATCTTTAAATCTTTATCCTCTTTCTAGGCGATCTTCTCTGACCCGGTAATGTGCTCAACTCAAGAGGTGGTTAGAATCTCAGTCCTATGGTTGTGACCACTGCTCTGACCCTCAGAGCTGCGTTCTGGAGAATCATCTCTCATCTTAACTCTTATAGCCAGCCCCTCCCACCCCTCCTACTTAATGTATGTCATACTCAGTTATAGTACTTCGTTCTGTAGCATCTTCTCCTAGCTGTCTCTGTTGTATACGGGGAATGGGTTACCCAGTGGCTGTTAGGGCTCGGCACTGTGTTCTATGAACATCCTTACTGTACCCACAGAGATAAGTTGTTGTTTCTCTTCCTTCTGACAAATGGACTTATTGTAAGTCTCTTTGGATAAAGCGTCTGCTGAACGAGTGTAAATGTTAGTCGTTGAGGTTCTCTGGGTTCCTCCAAACCCTCAGGGTTCAGCTCATTCGTTAGAGAAGGTTAGAGAGCAAACATCTCGTAGGAAGAGAAGCCACTGGGAGATAAGAGCGTGTTTTAAGAGCGGCCTACGGTACGACCGTACGACCGCCTCCGTCTTGAGCTCATTCGTTAGAGAAGGTTAGAGAGCAAACATCTCGTAGGAAGAGAAGCCACTGGGAGATAAGAGCGTGTTTTAAGAGCGGCCTACGGTACGACCGTACGACCGCCTCCGTCTGTGCTGTGGGCTGAACACTCACCCTGTCACTGGTTACTCTGGTGGTCCTAAACATTGTGTTACGTCCCAGTGTGTGTGTTTATATTATTGTCTGCTTGCACGTGTACGTGTATGTCGTGTGTATGTGTGTGTGTGTGTGTGTTTATGTGATAGTGTGTGTGTGTGTGTGTGTGTGTGTGTGTGTGTGTGTGTGTGTGTGTGTGTGTGTATGTGTGTGTGTGTGTGTGTGTGTGTGTTGTGTGTGTGTGTGTGTGTGTGTGTGTGTGTGTGTGTGTGTGTGTGTGTGTTTATGTGATAGTGTGTGTGTGTGTGTGTGTGTGTGTGTGTGTGTGTGTGTGTGTGTGTGTGTGTGTGTGTGTGTGTGTGTGTGTGTGTGTGTGTGTGTGTGTGTGTGTGTGTTTATATGTTTATGCAAACACATTGATGTGACTTCTCTCAGCTTCACACCACCCTGCCCGGACTTATTTTACTGCTTACTCCTGCTCCTCTCCCCCCCTCCCACTCCTCCTCCTCCTCTTCCTCCTCCCTCCTCCTCCTCCTCCTTCCTCCTCTGCTCCTCCTCCCTGCTCCTCCTCCTCCCTCCCTCTTCCTCCTCTTCTCCTCTCCTCCTCCCTCCTCCTCCTCCTCCTCCTCCTCCTCCTCTCTACTTCCTCCTCCTCCTCCTTCCTCCTCCAGGCCTCAGTGGCCGCTGGGGTTGACCTCATGTCACTGGTCCCAGTACCTCCCCCCCCCCAGAGGAGCGGTGCTGCTTGGTCTGGCAGGAGGTGTTCTGGGGGGGGGGAGATGCTCCCAGTCCTTTCACAGACCTGGTGGGTGGAGAGGGGGACGTCATGGTCGGGGGTCCCCCCCTCGCTAGCACCCAGGAGAGACTGTCCCCAAACACAGGCCAATGTTACTGACGTGTGTGTGTGTGTGTGTGTGTGTGTATGTATATCTGTGTGTTCTTTGTGAGTCGAGTGTGTGTGTGTGTGTGAGCCGTGTGTGTGTGTGTATGTGTGTGTTAGCTGTGCGCGAGCTGTGTTTGTGTGTGTGTGTGTATATCTGTGTGTTCTTTGTGAGTCGTGTGTGTGTGTGTGTGAGCCGTGTGTGAACCGTGTGTGTGTGTGTGTGTGTGTTAGCTGTGCGCGAGCTGTGTGTGTGTCTGTGTGTGTCTCTGTGGGTTCTTTGTGAGCAGTGTGTGTGTGTGTGTGAGCCGTGTGTGTGTGTGAGCCGTGTGTGTGTGTGTGTGTGTGTGTGTGTGTGTGTGTGTGTGTGTGTGTGTGTGTGTGTGTGTGTGTGTGTGTGTGTGTGTGTGTGTGTGTGTGTGTGTGTGTGTGTGTGTCTGGTTTCATGTGAACACATGGTTCATCTAAAACACAGAAGACACGCTGGAGCCGGATCATGTGAACACATGGTTCATCTAAAACACAGAAGACACGCTGGAGCCAGACTTTAAGTGTGTGATCACCGTGCGCGTGGCGCGTGTGCGCGTGGCGCGTGTGTGTTTGTGTGCTTTTTCAATCTCCTTGCTTACTGCCCCCGAAAAGCATTTGAGAGCTGCCCCTCCTTGGCCTCTGATTGGCCAGTCCTCGGCCTGGACCCATCCCCTTCCAATCCAACTCCTCGTCCCTGAGCCCGACCAATCAGAGACGGGTCTGTGTGAGTGCGGCCCCTGTGAGTTGGAAGGCAAGCGGCCCCGCTGGTGGTTCAACATGGCCGCCGGGCGGAGGTAAACCCTTGACAACAGGCCTCGGCTATCTTGCGGTGCGATTGCATACTTAATCGTTGTGGTCATGGAAATTTCCAGGGAGGTGCACGAGTTGGCTCTTGGGTTGTGTGGTTCTGTCCTGATGTTCTCATTTGGAGTGCCTCCCTTTTAAACTCTCTTCCTCTCGTTACTAATGCTGATGGCTTCCCCCTCTTCAGGGATCTATAGAGCACATTAACGTTAGTCCAAAGCGTTGTTTACCTTGTTCTAGGAACACTACATCCTGCGGAGGATCCAGGCACGCAGTTTTATGAGCACATGTCCAAATCGAATCGTGTCTCACCTCCATAAGAGTAAAAAAAAAAGCCTGAATCACTTCAAATTACTTTCAATGAGTTTGTTTAAGCTGCACATAAGTACACACATGCACACGCAAACGCACACACAGACACACACACACACGCAAATGCACACACACACACACACACACACACACACACACACACACACACACGCACGCACACACACACACACACACACACACACACACACACACACACACACACACACACACACACACACACACACACACACACACACACACACACACACACACACACACACACACAGACACACACACTCCTATGCTGTTCTGCTGGGAGATCTTTAGAGTGCTATTGGCTATTGTCAACCGCACTGTACGCTCTAGAGAGACACGCTCTAGAGAGAGACGCTCTAGAGAGACACTTTAGAGAGACACTCTAGAGAGACGCTCTAGAGAGACACTTCTAGAGAGAGACGCTCTAGAGAGAGACGCTCTAGAGAGAGACGCTCTAGAGAGAGACGCTCTAGAGAGACGCTCTAGAGAGAGACGCTTAGAGAGAGACGCTTTAGAGAGAGACGCTCTAGAGAGAGACGCTCTAGACAGAGGCGCTCTAGAGAGACGCTCTAGAGAGACGCTCTAGAGAGACGCTCTAGAGAGAGACGCTCTAGAGAGAGACGCTTTAGAGAGAGACGCTCTAAGGACACTCTAGACAGAGACGCTCTAGAGACACTCTAGAGAGAGACGCTCTAGAGACACTCTAGAGAGGGACGCCCTAGAGACACTCTAGAGAGAGACACTCTAGAGACACTCTAGAGAGAGACACTCTAGAGAGAGACGCTCTAGAGACACTCTAGCGAGAGACGCTCTAGAGTGTCTCTAGACAGAGACGCTCTAGAGACACTCTAGAGAGAGACACTCTAGAGACACTCTAGAGAGACACTCTAGAGACGCTCTGCTATGATAGAGAGACGCCAGTAGCGTTTGCCAGTACAACATTTGACCCATGTATTTTGGTTTGGCTTAACGTGTGTGTTGTTGACTGTGAAAGAGAGACCAGAGATGTTTGGTTGACTGTGAAAGAGAGACCAGAGATGCTTGGTTGACTGTGAAAGAGAGACCAGTGTGTTGGTGAAGATGTGAACTCAGGGCTCCAGCTTTCCTTTCCTCTCAACATCTTTTTTTCCTCATTCTCGATTGTTTACATTCCAGAGACATGTTCAACACAGAGGATCCTCTCTCTGTCTGTGTGGGCCGAGCTGAGCAGCGTGTGTGTGTGTGTGTGTGTGTGTGTGTGTGTGTGTGTGTGTGTGTGTGTGTGTGTGTGTGTGTGTGTGTGTGTGTGTGTGTGTGTGTGTGTGTGTGTGTGTGTGTGTGTGTGTGTGGGTCGAGTCTGTTGTGGGTTCGAGCTGAACAGCGTGTGTGTGTGTGTGTGTGTGTGGTGTGTGTGGTGTGTTGTGTGTGTGTGTGTATGTCCTGTCGTGGTGTGTCTGTGTGTGTGTCTGTGTGTGTGTGTGTGTGTGTGTGTGTGTGTGTGTGTGTGTGTGTGTGTGTGTGTGTGTGTGTGTGTGTGTGTGTTCGTGTTTGTGTGTATATGTGTGTGTGTGTTTGTGTGCACATGTGTTTGCTTGTGTGTGAGTATGTGTGTGTGTGTGTATGTGTGCTTGAATCTGTGTGCATGCATACTTGCGTGTGTGTCTGTGTGTGCCTGTGTGTGTGTTTGTGCCTGTCCGTGTGTGTGTGTGTGTGTGTGTATATGTGTGTGTGTGTTTGTGTGTGTGTGTGTATATGTGTGTGTGTGTGTGTGTGTGTGTGTGTGTGTGTGTGTGTGTATATTGTTGTGTGTGTTTGTGTGTGTAGTGTGTCGTGTGTGTGTGTGT
>OLKM01002363.1:7500-72420 GCA_900291075.1 Melanogrammus aeglefinus | reverse complement strand
CAGACTGAAGGACTAACAGCTTATAACAGCTGGAATGGTGTTTACACAATTTTGATTGGACATATTTCTACGTAGACTTTGGGTGCATTTTCTTATAAAACAGAAAACTATTATAATAGATCGTTTTCATGAAGTCACATTTGCCTTGTGGTTTATAATCGATTTAAAGTGCTCTCCTCTTGTGCTTCCTTTGGACTGCAGTACATCGTAATGTATCTGTATGTGCTGTCTATGTACTTGTGGTGATGCGCTACTGTGTCTGTCTACATGTTCGTGTTTTATTAACGTTTCTGCGTTGAAGGCTTCTTGGAATTTATGCCTGAAGTCGAAATGAAAACCTCGTTTTGGAAAAATACCATACGAAACGCATGCACTCACGCATAATTAAACTGGCACGCCCGATTGTTTCCAGTGGGCATCACTAGCATAGAATCGCATATATAATATAAGGTCAGTGGGTTCCCCAAAGCTTCCAAACTGTTGTGACCTGGGGTTTTACAAAGCTCGGTGCGTTTCCATCAAGCCCACAAAGACCATCGTGTTAGAACATGGCCTTTCAAGGTTCACAATTTCAAACCACCATGGCAGCAGGACTGAAGGCTGCACAGTTTAAATGCCTAGGATTCTGGTGGCGCTGGCCTTTATGTTTCATCAGATCAGTAAAAAGTGTGGTTTATATCCCCTCTGTGCTAAATGCCTCTGCTGACCTGCAACCACTACACATGAACACACGCAGCAGAACAAGAGGCATGGCTTCAATGCACAGGCACTGTTTTCTCACCGTCTATCTTCGATATGCACTAACTAACCAACTCTTACAAGTAAGCAAAGCAAATTCAATATGCATTTGTATAGCACTGCTTTCACTAATAGACTAAGTCACAGAGTGGCCTTTACTGGCCAAACAAAACAGGACATAATAACACAAATCACTAATAAAAACACATATTACACATACACAATAAAAGCCCTGGAAGGCTGAAGGCTTTAATAAAGTGCTCCAAGAGACGCCTACTCCCAACTTCCAAGGGGAGAGTGCTCCAAACCCTAAAGCCTCTGCCCCTCTAGTTGGGTCCTGAGTCCTTCGGAACAGTAACTACAGTAAGGTCCTGTTTACGTCTGGGTGACCAAACACCATCACCGTGCCCTGTCATCAAACTGAGACATCTCTTACTCACTATCATTTTAGCCAGAAGTGAACTTAGATGTGTCTCTGTCCGTCTGCCTTTACGTCAATGTGATTGAAAAAATGAGCAATTATGCAACTTTGGTCCATTGCATTATAACCGCACAAAAATTTTGGAAGGTACTTCCAAAACTCACATTATTACAAAGAAGAACGCGAGGTGCTTTACATCCGGGGCGAGTGCACTCAGGTTTATAATGTTCTTGTGAGACATTATTTGTGTTCTTTGTGTCATTTTGACAAATGACTATATAGGCGCCGGGATGTTCTTGAAGACCACAGACGGACGACGGTTCCATGTTGGAAGATTAGCCTGAAACACGTGTTAGGGTGGTACGCGTCCTGATGGGGCACTGGCACCGGACATGTCGCTCTTGAGTGCACTAAGTTCATGTTTGTGTGGTGGGCGAGTGCCGCGGTAAACGCAGGAGTTTACCAAGTCCGGGGCTATGTCGGCCTGGTGAGAGAGCTAACCAGCCAGGAGGGAAGAGCATGAACAGCCAGATGGCGGAGAGGAGAGGCACCACTGTAATAGCCCCGCTACATTGACAAATATGGCCCATTCGACCTCCCCTCTCCCCTCCGGAATTCACCCACTGTCCTGTTTTCACCTCACCTGGCCTGCATGCAGTCAACATTATCGCTCTGTCATTTCGTATCTCTCACATCTCCCCGGTCTATGATTATCGCTCTGTCATTTGGATTTCAACATCTCAGCTCCTATCATTAGAGTTACAATGTTCAACAATTGAAGATGATAATGTCCTAAATTCTCCACATCTCCTTCTTAGGTACTCAAGTAAGCATATTTCGTATTTTCTGGCCAATAATTACACATCTTCACTAATTCACTATGCAGTCTTCTTTACATGCATTCATGTAATTATATTAATCATTTACAAGCGATAAGCAAACCCTCATATCTTAAAGGTATTTTCATGTCATTCTCTTGCCAGTTTCTCCTTAATCAAACCATGAAACAAGAAGGACGTAGTTATGATGACTGCTGAGTACGCGTGGAACAATGACGTTGTGGATCTTCATCCCAAGACACCCAGGGAAAATATCCACGGGCAACGTGAGGCAGGCAGAAAGTCCATTGCTATCACACGGATGCGGCTTCATTCAGTATAACAAAGTTTTTATTCATCGTTACATTTAGCTTTATTCACAATAATGACATTTCAATAAAAAAGTCCGCAAAGCAACATAACCGTTAACTTGCTAATAAACGTGAGTCAACTAGCGAAACAGTCTGACATGAGTAATGTAGGGGTAAGTAATCCGTTGGAATGTCAATGATGTGAAATGCACAGGTCGAACATCTCGTGATTATGCCTCCCAGGTGCAGTTATCTTTCGTCTGTTCTATAACACGTGCGAGGTTCTATTAAGAAAGGTGAGTTGTTCATCCTCGTTGTTTGTTTGGGTTTAGGGGGTATTATATAGTGTACGTGCGTTTCTTCCACCTTGAACTAGGTTGGTCGCGGTGTAGCCGTGATTTTGGATCGTGTTGTTTTTAAAGTGTATTTTTAACCCAAATACATTTCGGACATTCACGATTTTCATAAGCTTTGATCTTACATATGTGAGAGAAGAGCATCCCAACGAGAGACTTGATCACCAGTACAAGAGTCCTGTGTTGTCTAAGACGGGTCCTGCACCCAGGAGAGCGTTGGGTACAGACCTCCCTCTCCTAAAAAAGAATTTTTTCCTACACAATAGGAACTATTACAAAGTCTCGCGCCATCTAAATGTTCCAATGGATTAAATTGTTTTTTTTAGAAGTGTATCTCCCTACTTCCAGTAACAGTGAAATGAAGGTAATAGACCTGCGTTGCCAATTGAGTCTAGTCTGGGTGTAACACACATTTTAACTGTAATCATATGCAAGGGAAAACTGACCCTGACATAGACTATAATAATACTGAATTCCATTGTGCATCTCATACCTTTTTCCCAACACCGAAAAAAGCCTGATGTATTGGTTGAGATTTAGACACTGTTAATCATGTTTTTTTTTGGTACTGTGCCAATCCCAAATACCGATTGGTGAACCTCTGAATTGAATCCATTAATTATTCAGCAGCCGTTCCTCTCAGGGGGGAAACCAACAAAAACCCCAATCCTTCATCCCACGCATGATGGGGTTTCTGATTCAGAGTGGATTCACGGGGAGGAGGGGCCTGTTTCCCAGATTGGGCCCTTGTTAGCGTGTGGTGTGAGATGAAAGATGCGAAGAGTGTAATCATGTGTAACGTGCAGCTGTACAATGAAATAAGATCTGACCCATTTTAAAAAAAATAAATATATGCAGGGGAAAACAACTGCGATAGTATGGCGTTGTATGGCAACACACAACTTGTCAAAGTAGCACAATGGAGCAAGCTAGATCAAATATTGCAATAAAATCATACATCATGAATACAGAGCGTACGTACGATAGTTACGGGCAAAGGGCTATGTTGGCATTGACATGCCAACCAAAAACGTAAGAGACCATTCGTGTACCTGAGGTTGTCTTTAGATATCTGAATGCGTAAATGTTACCTATATCTTCATCCCATGTTCTAATATTTATTAAGAACAACTGCTACAAAAAAGATTAGCACTACTTTTAGGAGGCTTTATGATTTGATGAATTTCATGATATTGGTCCTCGCCCCTTTGGCTGTTTTATTTGGTAGCTAAAGGTTGCTAAACTAAATTGGAGCAGTGATTATGTATCTGGTGTAAGCTATTCAATAGTCACGTACCTACTGTATGTCAATCTGCCTCAAGACTGAGGATGGTGTATGATTGCACAGCTTGTCATACCAAGACACATCAGTATTGACAATGGGGTACATGTTACGACACTCAATTGTGACATGCAGCTGTACGAATCAAGCACGTATGATCACAGCACTGCAGGAGAGGACACAGCGTCCAGAGATGTGTCGTGAATGTAATAGTACAAGCTTTTTGCATGTCAGTGCGTAAGAATATTGAAGGGACTTGTATATTTACTATCTTCACTCTACTACTCACTGTATATTTGGTCCTCCTTGTATCCGCGAATTCCAAACGGATGACAAGTAGATCCAATCGCCCACTAATCAGCTTAAAATAACATATTATAATTCAAATTGGAATGTAAAAATATTAGGGAATACATATACTTGTACAAACAAATCACTCAAATGTGTATATGGACCAGACTTTTTGCACGTGAACAAGGTCTACATAAACAAGGTAAATTCATCTACAATCAGCTTTAACAATGCTTATTTAGTGCATTCACTGTTAACGTACTCATTGTTAGTCTCAGCAATTGAACAAGAGCCAGTGACTGTCAACATGTTTGTTACTGGGTTGCATTGTCGGCTGCGACCCTGTGATCAGGAGCCTAGCAAACAGAGGGGACAGAGTTTGTGAGTGATCAAAAGGATAGGCTATGATACATGATATTTTTTAAGTTGCCCATGTAATAAACATGATCCATATGTATGATCACATATAAGAACAATATTAATAATAACCTCTGTACTATGCTTAATATTCATACAATGATTTATCTTGCATTCCACATTTCACGAGGTGGTGCATGACGTATCTGCCATCTCTGCAAGGTTGGAGCTCTGCGATCACTGTCTCCAAACCGCTGTTCCCAGCGATGGTTCAGAACCCCTACACATTTGACCATGGACCTCGAGGTGGAATGCATACCCACTTCCCACAGTCAACAGCCCATTGCGGTGTCTTTAAATTCATCAGTATTTGAACCATCCCAGCTCATTTGGATCAATGAGCCATCCATACTGTAGTTATAACAGCCCGTTTGGTGATAGTAGAAAGTGGCTGTTGGGGAAAATAAGAATACATTAATCTCTACCAAAAACACGAAATGTATATTTCGTTAGACCTCAGTATAATCATCTATAACATAAACCCTTTACTAAAACTTCAGTCATCAGCAAGAGAAACACAGATTGATACTAGTTGCAAAAGTACCCTTTGAAGTTTGGTCTTATTCTGGCATCTCATATTCAGACGTCTCTGCTGCCATAGATTTGTCTAAGAAGTCCTGATGGGGACATGGGAACGTGGGGCGACTGCGAGCCCCATGGCTCCGGTCCGACCGCATGGCTTGCCACAGTCGCACCTTCGCCACTACGTACAACTCAAATTGACACGCAGTGATGGCAATCAGAGTGAGCATAGACTAATCATCCAGAATCCTTTGAGAACTATTGAGCCATGTGCTATGTGTATTTAATTATTTCTCCAACAACAGGTGTATCTTCAGTTACAATTTTTCTTACTAGTGTTTTCGTCCACGTACGTACTACGCACGTTTCCTGATGTTGACAACACATCACCTCATATCAGTTCTGTGTCTGACTCACACATTATTAACTACTGGTTGGAAGTTGACTGTACGGAGCTCGGAGGGTGAAATGGGGAGTAATTTTTTATAAAGCGAGCGTGCTCTTCCATAACTTGCAGTATGCTTGGGTAGAATTTCCAGTACCAAGCACATATTTGCATGAAAACCAACAAGAAATGCATTTATTTCTCTTGTTGTTCAGTGACAATCAACCAACTTAATTTGATGCTGAATAGCGCTCATCTTATGCATCACACTCAATTACATTCAGTCAATCAGATAATTTCAAACATTTGCTTTTTCCACTTTGATGTCACAACCAGACCATATCCAAACCCAGGACCAAACTGATCACACCCAGGACCAATACTGATCACACACCCAGAACCACTACTAATCCACACTCCAGACCAATACTGATCACACCCAGACCCGATACTGAATCACAACCAGATCCATTACTGATCACTAACCAGACCATACTGATCACAACCAGACCATACTGATCACACCCAGACCATACTGGACCACACCCAGACCAAACTTAATCACCACCCAGACAAATACTGATCACACCCCAGAACATACTAATCATACCCATGATCGCCAGTACTGATCAACACCGCACAGACCATAACTAACATACATGATCACCCCAGACCATACTGATCACAGCCAGACCATATTACTGAAATCACCACACCCAGCACCATAACTAATCACTACCCAGACCATACTGATCACACCCAGACCATACTGATCACACCCAGAGACCTATACTGATCACACCCAGACCGCAATACTGATACACACCCAGACCAAACTAATCACACCCAGACCAATACTGATCACACAGACAACTGCCAGCAACATACTTTGCTGCTATACGGACAATATCTCGTTAAATTTCTGTCCTTTCCAGCATCAATCTATACCAAAAACTGCACCAACCTTGTTCTTATCTTAAAAACAACTGTTGTAGTTGGGTCTCCCGTTTCTAAAAGAATAATTGACATGGTGCTGGCATTGCCGCACTACAGCTCATGTGTTTGACTGATTAATTCAGTCCCACAGTCCCTCTCATTTTCGAAAACAATGTAACCAGCAATATGGACTCCCCAAATATTATTTGCTTCTTAGTTCTACTTCTCAACGGAATGATTGACATCGTAGTGGATTGAACCTGGCAATAGACAATAATGATGTATGTGGAATCCTCTAGGCATGTTTGATATTACTTATGGTGAGAGGAGCCTCTAAGCGCACCTCTGTAATGTGTACAAGGTTGAATTCTATCCTTTAGCAAGCACAATGGTCTTTTAACACGTTGAACACATGAACAACACACACAACATGCTGCATAACATAATACCATAACTCAACACTCTATCACATCACTTATAATCAGAGTGTCTACCAAATGTTAATCATTTGGTAGAAAATATAAGAAAGTTCTTAAGAAATATAAGAAGAGAAGTGAGGGTGATGGAGGGGAAATGACACTGGGTTGAATAGATTTTAAATTCCAAAAGACCTTGCGTGAGGCGAGAAATATGAAAACCGATTTACACACACACAACACACAACACACCACACACCCACACAACACAACACACACACACACACACACCCACACACACACACACACACACACACACAACACACACACACACACAACCACACAACACATACACACACACACACACACCTTCTTTGGAGGTACTATCACAGACGTTGTGTGTATGTTACGTTTGAGATGCGCCATGAAACTAAAGCAGTTTTGAACACATAAAGTTGTAGAGTTGTTGCTATACACAAGATGAAGCATGACAGAGCAAATCGCTGTCATCTCTCTGTCAGAGACCGGTGAATAGAACTGGGGGTCCATAACCTCACTGTCTGAAGTGTCTGGGTCATCACTGCACACTCCCAGTTAACATCTGGCTCTGACCATTAACCTCACTGTCTACAGTGTCATCCACTGCACCCTACCAGTTAAACATCTGGCTGTGGTAAAAAGAGGGGTTGGTTTGTTTACAAGTTTTTGCGAAAGGCACTATTGTAGTGAAAGGCAGATAATCATAAAAATGTCCACTGTCCAGGCAAAAGTAAAGTTATATCTCTATGTACACCATATTACTGTTTCCAAAGTGGATTTAGGATGTCCCATTTGCCAAAGGCTCATCAGGAGCCGCGGTTGCGCTCTCTTGCAGAGGGACGATCAATAAAGCCAGCTTAAAATCTTTTTGAGCGATCCTTGGAGAATGGTAGAAAGATGTAGTGAACATGAGCCAATTGAATTTGACATCTTCACAGGTGTTCAGATTTGGAGTGTTTTTGCCCCAAGTAACTTTCAATATTAATTAACAATATTTTAAATATCAATATAATAAAAATAAGGCCGCAATGGTTGGTCTCTAACAGCTTGCACTGCATTGATATATGCCCAACTTTTTGGTAGTGGTTTAACTGGAGGGGTACATAATTACCCCAAAAATGACCCAAATTCAGTGGAAGAAATATAAGACAGTCTGGCTTGCTTTGCAACCAAACTAATAATTCAATGTCACATTAATTGTTGTGCCATATAACTTGGAAATCACCAATCTAGCCATTTCTTGAAACTTTCAAATATTCAGATTATCATAAAAACTAAAAAGATGGTTCTTACATTGTGCAAAGTTTAGAAGAATTTGCATTCAAGAGCATGCAAAGAAATGCACCATTGCTGATATGGAACATCAGAAAAGAAAAAAAGAATCATAACTGGAGTATTACTCAATTGGCAGCCAGTTATTATTTAGTAGGGAGAGCTTTTGATTATAGGACGAGGAAGATTGGGTGTGTGTATGTGCGTGCATGTATTTGTGAATTCTGACACATAAAACCGACAGTATAACCAAGTATTAACCAAGAGGTTCCTTAAATCTTCCAGTGAAATCTGAGCGTAAAAGAAGGACTGTGGGACATGGTAAATACTCCATGATTGGAAATGTAGTCTTTGTTCCTGGAAGCGCCACATTGGAACTCTTTATAGTTTGAAGAATGCGTTGTAATAGGTTGGCAAGATAGTGTGAGTGAATGAGTGAGTGAGTGAGTTTGTGAGTGAGTGACTGAGTCTTTGTGTATGTATGCATGTGTATGTAGGCAGGCTAGAGGCTAGCGGTGTGCCGTGCAGGGTAAGCCCCTTACTGTTTACCTCAAAGATCAAAAATAATAATCCTCCTGGAACAAATGAGGTGAACAAACACACGCGACAGCAGGAAGACACGCTCAGCATGCACTGGGCACTCTCACTATAATGATGGCATGCCATGCACATACACTGGGATTGCGGATTGTGACGTCCTGTTGTTGTTTCTCAACAACTAGCAATAGATATGGTTCGAAAAAGCATTTTCTTTATGAGCTGTTTAAGTATTTTTAAATGTGTTTGCATGTGTGTGTGGCTGTATTTTATATATTTATTAATTTATACTTTTATCAATAATAACATTCAAAACATAATAACACATGAATGAAATAATGAGCATAGTTATAATTAACAATTAATTCGCCAAAGGCGAAGTGAATAGTTGGGAATAACTATTTCCCACTATTCACGGAGCGTGAGGTGGAATAATTGTTTTAGTATATACTACACTACACTCCAAAAATAAACAAGATAACGCTTTTTGCCGGGATTTATTTGTTTTTATAAGCGGTCTAGTTGTTTGTATTAGCGTGATGAGACGACCGTCAAGCCTCTGAAAACAATATCCCGAGTTTGAGATCTCAAATCAATACGATATTGCCCCAATATCCCAATATCCTGAGATAGGAAACCAATCAAATTGCACCATATTAGGAGGTTAACATGCAGCATATATATGTGTGTTTTGATGTTTGCTATTGAGATAGGAATGAGTGTGAATGTTGCAGTTAAATGTGCCCATAAAATGCCAACATATCAAATGTCCACTTTAAAACTAAACTCACCACTCATGTGTCTCAAGTTAAGGGTGCAATTAATTATCAACTCACTGCTAACCCTAACTTAAAACAACCATTTGGAAATGTAGAAAAACCCTAACCCTTGGATTAAATAATAATAACAGCAAATATATTCTTGTTCATGTGTTTTTCTCATATCACTGTGCGTGTATTCTCTGTAGACCAGTGATGTCTATGTTTATGGTCCTTAAATAATTTGCAATATACTGCTAATTTAAAACCATAAAGTATTTCTCCTTTATTATTTTCATCACCACCACATGCAACACATGAGTGTAGAAACCAATGGATAATCAAACACATGCAGGAGGCCTCCCTGGGCCCAATTGTAGCTTGTAAGTATGGATGTGTCTTTTAAGCTTAGCCCTGAGATGTCGTGTGCGGCCCACTACGGGTAAGTCTGTGGCGATAGCTCACAGTAGGACTCACTGTAGTACTATTTGCAAATGGAATCCATTGAAGTGTGAAGATTTTGGTATTCTAAAACTTACACAAAGCTCTACTTGAGAAGGATGGGATGACAATTTGCTGGAGAATATCAGAGATTTAGTGAATTTTCGTAGAACAATTCTGAATTTGAATTCAACAGGCGTTTCCGCCTAAACTTGTAGGTCTTACACTACTGATCCCATTTGAAATATATTTCTCTCTGTGTGCTTGTTTTCTTCATTTCTGTTTCCGACCAAGACCAGCTTCTGAAAGCCAGCAATGTGTGATTGAGCTTCTTATGTGGTGGTTTTTTTTCAGTCCTTTCCTCAATAAATTATATATTTGGATTTGGATGAATATTAAATCATTTATTTTACATGGTAACATATTTATTTCACCTAATCATCTAAAATTCAGTAATCTCATATGAGGGTCAACAAAGTAATCTATGCCATTTTGTTGCCATTACGATGCAGGCTAATATCCTATGTCTATGATATCGTTCTTTTCATGACGTCAAGGGCGTCAGATGTCCGTGCCCAAGACAGGGTTGGGATGGGATACACTTGTAGTAGAACTTCGCTCTGTGTGTGATGTGCATAATGCCATAGAGGGTAATACACAACGATGGTAGTAGAAATGTATTACAAAGTGGCGTGGGTGGTTACCATGAGAATAACTCCCCCCATGGTTAATCCCTGGTGTTATACGAATTAACAAGTGGTTCACTTAAACTATGAAGTAGCCTACTGCTCGAGTTTCCTGGGCCATTAACAGCACAGTAACTGGATGTCTGCAAGCGTGCCAGCCTAATTGTATGTATGATGTAACTGAAATACATAATTGTGGTTTTCAAATAAGTTATTGATCATCTAGATTTGCACAAAGAGCATGGGCAAATGTTTGTTTGTTCTATATTCTTATTGAGATTATTATTTGGATTCGGCTATTCTCCCAATTCATTGCAAAACATGATGCCACCCTCACACACTCACACTAATCACTATTCCACACTACACAGCACAACACGATGCCACACACACACACACTCACACTAAACACACTACACACTACACACCCACACACACACACACACACACACTTGACCCAACCTACCTCGGCAGCATGGCTAATGAGCAGCACAGCATGATGCCGGCAGCTGGAAGCTTCCTCTTCATCTTTGAGTAGACTCAACCCTCCAGCTCGAGACACCGACTGGCCACTGTGAAAGCAACGCTCCTGGTCTCCGGCTTTTGCTTGATCCGAGTCACCAGTCCCTCGGCGGCACCCCACAGTGGAGCAGCCAGTTCAGAGACATGAGATCAGGAACAGAGCAGGCTTTTAATCCACATAGAACGAAAAAATTTAAAAAAAGATCCTCAAAGAAGTTAAGATTCGCCGTGTCTACCCATCACAAGACAGTGAACTGAGCGTCACATTACGATTATATATTTGTGAGAGAAGGCATCTCCACACGCTGAAAACAGTCGGACAGGAACCGCGCGGAAGCTGTTGTGAGCAGACTCGCTCAGCGCGTCTGAAGAAGATCCCGCCCCCACTGGACCGACTTGAGTGACAAGCGGCTTAACTAATGTCCTACATCTCCCAGCCATAGTTAAATAGTTGAAATTGTAGTTGAAAGACGAGTCTGTCAATCTCCCTCTCTCCCTCTTCCTCTCTCTCTCCCTCTCCCTCTCTCATTTATGTTTGGTACCAATATAAATGGATATTTCTCTATTTATGATAAGCTATAGATCAGGGAATTTAGCTCTTACTGTACACATGTGTGAACAAACTGCAATTCTGTTATGCCCACCAACTAGGTGCCAAATACATGACCACACGCACTCACACGACCCACTGAGCCCCCCCCCCCCCCCCCCACCCTCCCCACCCCAAAACTCTCATGACAATTGCCACCAATAACCTCATTATACATTTCATTCAGCACCACATTTGTGTGCATTCTGTTCTGATTAATTAAACCATTTGTGATCCACCTCCATATTCACAAATACCCTCTTCCACACCCCACCTGCTGTTGGCTCTTTAAATAAATCCACTGTCACACTCGTACCCTTCAAACCACATTTAACCCCTTCCCGTTCACATGCAATTAAGACATACGTACTTCTTTTATACTCACACATTCACTTTAAATCAGTCCAGCTCATTCCCCTGCAGGGCTGGCCGTTCCTCTTTTTATATACATCTAATTTGCCAAAATTGAGTGATTGGTTATATAAGAAAAAACAACGGTGGGCCTCTTCATAACTAGTTTACTTTTTTTTAATTCAATAATTTAATCTTTATTTATTTTTTTATTTTTTTTACAAACTTAACTTTTGGTGCCCCCCCCAGGTACTTGGTGCCCTACGCACTCTGCGTATAGGGAGCGGCGGGCCTGTTCCCCTGGTATACTGCTTTTAACCTGATCATGCATTTGTTTTACCTCATCTTTATTCTCCATGCATTCTATCTCCCACATTGCATCAAATATGCAGTTCTTCATGAGGAATCCTTGGATGACCTGATGCATGAGGTCTTTCACTTGCTCAAGGTCTCCTTTGATACATCTTGGTTGCGTATAATGTTTTAAGTTATGTTTGATCTTTGCCCATCGCACTCATATTGCACCTTTGGTAACAACCTCCTCCACGCCTCTACCACCTCGCTGTAGGTCTCTCGGGTATCCCAACCATCATCGTCTGCTTCAAACCTATGTTCCAGCAGTGATCACCTATTCCACCCACCTTAACTTTCTCAAACGAAACAATTTCCCCCCAGGGACCAATAAAGTTCTCTGTTTCTGATCCTGATTCTTATCAATGTATCGCCTTAAAAAACCTTTCCACCCAAAGTGCCACATTCCAACCATCAATTTCAAACCACCCTCTCACCTCTTTCAAACAGTGTTGAAAAGAGTTGTGTCGGCACAATTTCACCCCCTTTCCTTCCCAAATAAAATCACACACAATTTTGATCAAAGCATTCATCAACAAGCATGACATCTAAATTACACTCATCAGGGGTACATTTGAAAATGACACAGCTGGGACAACATGTTGTGGCCTTCCCTGAATGAATAAAGATTAAATATAAAACTTCCGTTAGTGAGAGGGAATCCTCGTTTCTTCAGACAGACTTACGGATGGACATAGGAGACCAGGTCTTAGCCTGGAACAAGTAAGTACGTGCTTATGAAGTCTTGAAAAAAAAGAACATAGACATTGCTTTTACCCAAGAAACCCAGCAAGGACATTGAGGTCTGAAGTCAGAGAGAGCAAGCCATTTACCATTTGAATTCAGCATCAGGAACAGTTGCAATACCTTTTCAAATACGTTTTTACCAATTTCCTTTTATTGTGAAGAAATTGTTGAAGAAAAGAGCATACTAATAAAGTCGGCAAAATATGAAAAGAACAGTTGAGTGTTTTCAAATATTTAATTATTGGTTTTGCTTACGGATATATGTGTGTTTTCAATGAATTATTTAATCACATTGAACCACATTTACAGTCGGATAATTTGAAAGTGTATTGTTGAGACCTGTGATCTGGAGAATGTGTATCGTTCTAAAAACAATACTGAAATACAGTGATCCTGGTCTCCTTGCAGAGACAATAATTATCCCTAGTGAGGCTTGACAGATTTTTCTGTTGTTATTGAAATCACACATGACTCCACATAGTCATGTTTCATGCCACCAGCAGGCTTTTCAGATCACTTGTTCATTAGCACTGTTTTTATAAATGGGGTAAAAGTGCATGGACATTTGAATCAATGTCTTTGCGTTGTGTAGTCAGTCGTCTGAGCTGTTAAGTGTTATTTCGTGTAACGGTGTTCTTTGTGTTCTTTCAAATCAAATTTGAGTGACATTTATTTTTCTTTAAGACAAGACAAGGCTGGTGTGGTTTCCGCTTTGCCTCCTCCGAAAAATCCATAACAAAGGATGATTTCATAAATACATTTTGTGTCAACAGAATAATCAGGAAAAATATACACCTCTATCCACCACTGATGTTTTTCAGGTTGGAGATCACGTGGACCGGTGCCTACTATAATCATAGCAGACCAGCTTAAATATGTAAATTGCTTTAATGACAATTAAACTTGGTCAGGGGTATCTATAATAGGCCCTAATTTGTTTGGTGAACCCTTTTGGTATCCGTGACAACCGGAGCCAAACAAACAATACACAGCAACACTACAGCCTCAAAGAGAGAGACAAACCAAGACTACACATGAGGTACCATTGAAAGGTGTACCATGTCAATGTAGCCATAGTTGCTGTGGACATAACAAAATTGCATTAGGTTCACAATATATGAACAATAATCGAATTCCTGCAGTAATAATATAATAATACATTATATTTGTATCGTGCTTTTCTTGCACTCAAAGCGCTCTACAGAGGATACACACAACAAATAAATAACAAATATAAATGCAAAGTTCATGGGAGATGGGTGGGGGGTGGTCTAGGAGTAGGCAGAGGAAAAGAGATGCATCTTGAGGTGGGACTGGAAGATAATGAGGGACTGGGAATCGTGGATATGTTGGGGGAGGGCGTCCCAGTTCCAGTAGACCTACATTTACCAAAAAACACACAAAACACAACCATTTGCCTGATGATATGCTAACTAATACAACAATTATACAGACCCCTGCCAGACATGCTCAGAGGGGTATTTTTACAACCTAGTGAGTTAATATCCGAATTTCCAGTATCCAAAAAACCCTAACTCTTTCACACGTCACTGAACGCATAATCCTAGCATAATGTAACATATTTTTTTTCAACATTGTTAAAGTGTAGTAGTAGTATAGTGTAAAAAGACCCATGCACAGCAAGCAAAGCCACAGCATGCATCATGTTGCCTGCTGATAGCAACAATGGTGGACAGGACCCATTGCCCAGGGTCCAATAAAAGGCCAGAATAATTGGATCAGCAAACCACATTACACTTAACTCTGAGTTACTTTGGCGGGACCCAAAGAATCTAGGAGCGGTATTTACAAGGGGAGGCAGATGCCTTGGAGAACTCAGCTTTGCTTTTAAACACTCATTTAAGGAATATATGTTGTTTACATGCCAATTTTGGACAATGAGCAGGTGAAGGCAAATGATGTACTGTATGTATTACAAATGAAATGCTTAATGAGAGCAATTGTAAGTCTCTAGTTCTGAATACTTATTGGATAAATTAGCTCAGCATAAGCATATTCGCATCCCAAAATTTAACTCTGAGCTTGTTCCACCGATTCTCCCCTGCTTAATCTCTCCACTTTAGCGATGAGAGACGGTTTGGTACAATTTGAAACAAAGACAAGGGATTGTATTTGTTTCAAATTGTACCAAAACCGCCTTTTCATGTATCTCCTTGCTAAAGTGCTGGCTGTGAATTAGACATTAGGTTCTGGGTATAAAAGTGTTGCATGGTAAAATATGTAACACTCCCTGTCAACTGCTCCTCAAATCAAACCAGGAAAGCTTTTTAAATATCCTGTCCTACGCGCTTTAGAACATCTTCTCAAGAGAATTTTCAAACGCATGAGAAATATTATCATTGTAGCAAGGTCGGCGCGACACACGCCACCTGCGTGTCTTATACTGGGCTCCTCCAAAGCAGCGGCAGCAGGCTGGTGCTGTTGAGACGGGTTTATTCCATGGTTTGTTAATATGATACATAGCCTGGTGTTCCATGTTGCCATCTTGGCAAACTCTCCCAGAGTGTGTGTGTGGACGATGGCTGGTTTAACCTGCACAGGCGTGCAGCCTCACCCAGCCCCAGAGTCCAATCAGACGCAGCCAGGTGAGGCAGCTTAAACCAGACAACCTCCACACACACTACCGCAATCCCCAAAACCAAATTGAGGTTAACCCCCCCCCCCCCCCCCTCTATCCAAAAGAAAAGACAAACTGGACTCTACAACAGGGTTACCGTACGCAAAAATAACTAAATGAAAAACCCATCGTGCCCACACCTCCACAGTGTGACCCACCCAACCTCCCCCTCCAACATGGGGACAAGAGGCCTGGGATACTGCCTTGCCTGCATGGCAGAGGCGCTGGTGGCGGTGGCAGGGTGGTCTGGATGAGCTTGGGGGCCGATTGCTTGATCGTGGCGTTAGCTTCACGGAGGACGCGGAACAGCCTAGGGGGAGGCTAGCCTACCCAGAGTGCCAGGGGCTTTCCCCCCTTCTCCCAGGGCCACAGGGTCTTTGCCCACCTCCCTCATGGAGCTCGCGGCCCTTGGCTCCTGTGCTGGCTGGCCGAGGGGGGGACTCTGATGGAGTTCTTTGGGAACTCCATAAACAGCAATTGCGGTCTTTGTTCTGAAGAAATTGTGAGTGTAGGCCATTTAATTTAGAAGCATATTTTGTCATATTTATTGAAATTCTCGCTGCATCCTGATAGCAATTAATAAATGCATTGCTCTCAGAAAAAAAATAAAAAAATGTGGTATCTGTGGTTGTCAGAAGAGCGTGTTAAGCATATCCAATAATTTCATAAATGAATGGGCCAAATGAATTGCACAGACGCCTGACTGTGTCTACATACCTACCTGTCAACCTGCGTCCACTGTGCCCATTCACTCATTGTTCATGGCCCAGTCCTCCAAAGGCCAGGCAGACCTATCGCTAAGGCGGGCGAGCTAGGCACTTGTTTTGGGGTAGGGGGTTTAGGATTATTTTGCTTTGCCATTTCTACAAATGGAATACCCTAGCATTAAAGGTGTGTGCATAAAATATAATAGCTATTGGCGTCAGTATAATTTGTAAGAACTATACATTGACCATTAGCGAGCTGAATGCGCTCTGGGAGTATTTGCTTCTAGTAGGCTGCGCCAGCCTCTGTGTGAGCCAGGCTAATGTCTGATCAATCAGGCGATCTCTTGTCTGATTGGTTCGGGGAATCCATCTTGCCTGTCAATCACATTCACACACGGTGTTCTCAAAGTTGTAGGACGGGTGTGGAGTGGAACAATTAATCTCTATTTTAACAAATGGCACCGTCAAGAGGAAATCATGCCATAAAAATGATATATTTAACACATGAACATCCGGATAAATGTGGGCACACACTCCCAAACAGGAACGTGCTCTTTCATGCCCGCTGTGCTTGTGTAAGGATGAGCATGATCAAGTGCAGAGCAGGATCTGATTTAGACCTATTCTATTATTCACGGTGAAATGTTGAGCCCATCTTAGGTAGTGCCTCCCTCGCATGTTCTCGCACACACACACACACACACACACACACACACATGCACACGCACACACACACACACACACCACACACACACACACACACACACACACACACACACACACACACACACACACACACACACACACACACACACACACACACACACACACACACACACACACACACACACACACACACACACACACATTTATTGTTTCTGCTCCACTTTGTTTGTGTTTATCTATTTTCAGCCTGGTCTCCCCTCTCTTCTGTCACGCCTGCATGAGAGAACTTCGGGCTGTATGCATGTGAAGCTCAGCTCCCCTGGGCAGGCCAGGGCTAATGGACCTACGCCTGCCCACGCGGTGCTCCGGATCTGGCTCATGTCAGATCACAGAGGTAATTAGAGATGAGTTGTACGTCCAGGACAAAATAAACTGGCAGAAAGGCAAATGACAAACATAATGGTGATATGATTGAATGCGATTGATAGATCATATATCTCCCATTTACATTATTCGCTATGTTAATCGTCAAAACAGTCTCTATCTCTTACATTTCCATGGACAAAAATAACAAAATGTTAGTTGGCGGTAATAGATGTGATCTCTCAATCCCATTGTTCTCCAAAAGAAGAAGAAGAAGAAAAAGAAGAAGAGGGCTTTTTCACTTATGTCCCATAATTGTGAAATTCGTCCCATGAGATATTGGGACATATCATAAAATATTTTATGTGTTTATTCATTTTGCCCTCCATTTTTTTTATCCATCTGCAACAGCCTCATTGTTTCCTGTGCTATGGTTTAATAAATGAATGAAACACCAGAGCGCGTGGTTACCATCATCACGACAAGCACGGCATGCGGTTAGGACCAGGATGTCCTGAGGTTTCACTGGCTTTGTGCTGTCCTCATAAGGCGCCAGCTTCAACTCCTTACTTACATCAAGGACTCTGAAGACAAGCCCTCTGTTCATTTACTGATACATTGAAATGAAAAGGTGTTCAACTGAAAAGAAAGAAGCATTATTTTGGCACCTGAGCATGTAGCGATGCACGCATCGCTAGATAAAAAAACACTTGTGTTTACTTGGATAAGGTACCAATAGGTAGAGTCCATGACGAAGAAGCACAAAGTATGTTATCAACGTGTACTTGTGGATCCATTTCAATCAACATACCGCCCTTCTGTGTGGTGAAGTTGATAGTGTGAAACTGTAAATCATACAAAAATGTATATGAAATATGGCAATCAAATTAAATGCAATGACATGAGTTAAAATCATTGCTATAACCTTAATTAGAAATTAACATAACACAGCAAAGCCTGATGTTGGTTTGGATCTAACTCATATCTTTTTCCAGAGAGACCCCAAACCGAAAAACTGTGAATAAACCTTTCTGCAACCTTGAAAATAGCAACTTGAGCATATAGTTATGTGCTTGTGTTTGCTTGTGCGTGTTTGTGTGTGTGTGTTTGTCTGTGTTTGTGTGTGTGTGTGTGTGTGTGTGTGTGTGTGTGTGTGTGTGTGTGTGTGTGTGTGTGTGTGTGTGTGTGTGTGTGTGTGTGTGTGTGTGTGTGTGTGTGTGTGTGTGTGTGTGTGTTTGTGTGCATGTGTGAATGTGTGCGTGTGTGTGATACATTACCAATGTTTTCCACAAGCAATGCAATTTTTCTCACACGATAGTAGAAAAGAAAATAGGTACTGTGTACCTATTTGACTTCGTACTGTGTTAGCGAATTCCATATGACATAATAGCCACTTGTGATCAGGGATGGCACCTAGTCCCCATGCCTTGTGGGTCCATGGGTGGAGAGGACTTTTCCCTTCGCCGTTCTAAACGTCATCCCACATACCGGGCAGCCACATATCCAGAGGGTACTGTGTGGAGTCTGTGTGTAGTGATGACTGGTTGAAGCAGCCTCACCTGGCCCGAGTCAGGCTGATCAGACTCAAAAGCCCTTCTTCCAGCAGCTTTCTTGGCTGTGCTTGTGTTCTTGCGTTGCTTGTGAAACGTCACCACTCACAGCCCAAGTACGATTTCAAAAATCTGCAATCAGCCAAGTAGGCTTCAGATGCCCGGACGTCACCTTGCTCCTGAAACATTGTGTGGGTTGAAATGGCTCCACACAGCAGCAGCGGTGAGTCCATCCCGCCCCCGTCCCCTCAGAAAGCCCCTGACCGCTCCATCCACGCATTGCCTGAGGCGTAGTTTTCTGCTGTTGTTTGTATTGGTGTTATCTGTCAATCTATTCATTGCATTGTTATGTGGATGCACCCCAGCCCTGCATCGCATGCGTATTAGTCTCGAGCCTCTCACTTAATTTTTTATTTCCAAAGGTACCAACAAGTGCAGACCAAAATGACACATTGGATAGACCTAAAATGTTCTGTTGCTTTCCAGTTCCTTGGTCCAAGGTCAAACTAACTAAATTGCGTTTACAGTTCATAGGAGGTAACAGGTATTGTGTCAGCTGAAATGTAGCCCCACTGTGACTGTGCAGCCATTGGTCACCTGTGTGCTGGGTAGCTTGGAGGGAAAATAAAGACTCCACGCATTAATCATCTTTGGAGGAATAGAGGGAAATCGATACAGGCTGAAAAACATGAGAATGGATTTCAGGGATCATCACTTTCTGATGCCTAATGCACATCCAGATAATCCCTTAATCCCTTGATTAGAAGTAAATCACAGATTTTTGTGCCCATCAAATTGAGTAAATAAATAAATAAATCTGCATTATAGGAATGTATGCACTCCTGCTATTGTAAAATGCTTTGGAATAAAACATCCACGAAATGGAATGCATATTCTTCATCTGCCAGTTATTTCTTTATAAAAGTATACACAACAATATAATATAACGTTGCAGAGAGAGAACCAAATGCATTATGCTGCCCAAAGCAATTAACCCTATTTGATATTCCTCAATAATTAACATAAATAAATATATTTAGGAGGCAGTTTGGAGCCCCGAATTCTAAATCTCATTCGTTAATGAGATTACATCTGCCGTAAAGCTTTGTCAGAAGAAATTAATAAGGAGTGAAACATTCCTCTAAAAAAATGTACCCAGGAGCAATGAACATGGCCATAAATATGTTAGAAATAAACCTCCCACATGCGTGCATATAGGGGCATGCATGTACAAACCAATTCTGACAACATTCTCTTCTCAACATATACAGATTGTATCATTATCTGTGCAGCACAGTGTTGCTCATACACCGGGAAGAGCAGATGAATGGGTAAACTACCCAGAATGTCATTTTTATACATATCCTGCTCAACATGAATTCCCTAGTCTTCTTCAAAAACAGCCATATGTGGACTAAAGCAAGTAGCCTTGCCATCTGCCATATTCCTTACAAGGCCAACGTCTTCTGTATTTGGCCTGGGGTTATGAGGTGTCTGGAAGATGGACCAATCTCAGAGGAGCAGAGGGAAAACCACAGCAAAGAGGAGCACACAAAAACACCACGTCCACACGCAAAAGCATACTCCTGAAGACAAGCAGAACAGGATGCAAAAAAGATTTGAGGATAACAGAATCCAAAAGAAGAACACTAATGAAAGATGACACGTTGTGAATCAGCAAAGCTCCACAGGCATGGCCCCCTGCAAAAAGATGTATATAGCATCCACATACAGTAACACACGAAATACTTTTACATGCAGATTATACATACAGACGCACACATGCACACACACACACATGCACACATACACACATTTAGCAAAAAAACATTTAATTTTAAAGGAGGCTATTAAAGATCCTCTTTAAAATGGAAACATTATTTTTATGAGTTTAGGGAGGGAACAGAGATGGATAAACACATGCCGACGAAGAAAGGGAATCGCTGAATAAAGACACAGGCAGTGGAACACTGAAAGTAGGATTGAGGAGGTGCTGTTGTGTCTACAGGTTCTTTAACAGGTGAGGGATTGGAGGTACTGCTGTGTTTAGGTTTTTTAACAGGCCCAGGGAGTGGAAGTACTGCTGTGTTTAGGTTCTTTAACCTTGTGTGTGTGACTGCGTGGATAGGGCCTTTCACCGTAACAAACAGCTCGAGTCTCCTCCCACACAGACACTCAAGTTATGCCATAAAAAGAACCCCCGTTAGTCTCCGCCTTCCTAGAATGGACATGCTCCACCCTCTGGACTGGACACTGCGCCACCCTCTGAACTGGAGGCTACTCCACCATCTGAACTGGATACTTCTCGACTCTCTGGACTGGATACTACTCCACTCTCAGGACTGGATACTTCTCCACCCTCTGGACCGGATACTACTCCACCCACTGGACTGGATACTACTCCACCCACTGGACTGGATACTACTCCACCCTCTTACTCAACACTACTTACCCTCTGACTGGACACTACTCCACCCTCTGGACTGGGATACTTCTCCACCCTCTGACTGGATACTGCTCCACCCTCTGGCCCAACACTACTCCACCCTCTGACCCTCATGCTCTGGACTGGAGTAGTTGTATAGTCATCGCCCAAGACCCCTCCGAGTGGCCCAGTACAGCCAGATGGTGATAAGCTCGCTTTCCAGAAACAGACGGTCACAATACCGGCAGCTAAAAGAGTCTTACTTTGTAGTGTAGCAATGTTCTTTCTTTCATTCACTGGTTCCTTCGCGCAAGTCTGTATTCACCAGGGCCCGGTTTCTCTAAACCTTCTTAGAGCCTTAACGCTGAGCCATTCGTAACCTCTACTTTAAGTTATGCCTTATACGTCGCGTGTTTCCCGAAACGTTCTTTGCTATGAATCTCTTACGTACATCATGGAGTTGGTAAGGTTGGTCTGAAGTGCTCGTAGAACCTTCTTAGCTCTACAATAGTGATGGTTCAGCTTCTGACGCTAGTCACCGCCACTGTAACCTTTAGAAATCCCCATTGCACATGGAACTGCCACATGGCAGTGTTGTGTTTCACCAATGGGTTTAAGTAATTCATGAAGAAAATAATTGCTGGAAAACACACAAGCACAAAATAAAAAGATTGACATGCAGGATAGCAGTGTTACGAGAGCAGCGTATGTGTGTGTCCAATTTTTTTTGGAAAGACCAGCTACAGCGGTCATAAGTTTTACTTTTAAATCAATGCATCTGCAAACACCGTACAGCCAACACATATTTTCTTGACACATACATCTTGTAACTTTTAGGATTGATGAGTATTTGATCGTGAGGAAACATTGTTTTACCGCGAGTGAGTGTTAGAAAGAATGAATGGTACTTCATACCAACCTTTATTGGATTTGCGCCGGGCACAAGAGTAATTTATCTGCCGGTAAAATAGCAACATCGCCATAGAACTGTCCACAAAGCTATTTGCATTTCAGACCGTTAAAAGAGGGCCCTATGAGCGAGGAGAGCGAGCGGTAGCGTGTGTCAGTCGTCAAGAATCGGTGGCCGCTTCAGTCCGACCTATAAGCAGCAGAAAGAACGTTTTACCACCCGGCCAGTGTGTGTTTGTCAGGTGAAAACTAAATGTCAAAAATAAGGAAAGGGCGGTGGTTGAAAAAAGACTTTCGACCACTCATGTACGTTCACTCGTTTCTTGTAGTGGTTTATTAGTTTCCCAGTATAATTTCCTTAATTTAGAAGACAGTTTTGTTCATTTTTGATTTGTACAGCCTAATAAATACAATATTTTTTTTGAAGAGACCAGCTTTTAACTGGTGCTAGGCCCAGCACAGTGCCAGAGTTAACACAGATGGAGGAGAAGGCGCTCGCGATTATAGGTTTGATCTCGTGTGATGGGATCTTGGGGGGCATCGACCTTAGAAGAGGTGATTCTGGACGCTCTCAGGCTAGGCGATCCCCCATCCCCTGCCAGTACATCTCAGGCCATGGCGCTGCCCATCCCCAGCTGCGAGGACATCCCCAGCTTTGAGGATCAAAAGGAGTGTTTCCTAAGAAGACTCCTAAGAGACCGTTTGGGAACTATGCCTATAGAGGTAAACAACTTTGATAAGTCTAAACGTAGGAGTCTTCGTAGCGCGCTAAGAGAGAACGTTGTCAGGAAACCGGGCCCAGAAAGCCAACTCATGCGTGACATCTCATAACCGCCAAGTCTCTCTCTCGCTATTTTTGTTATCCCGCCCCTCCTTTTCCTCCTCGTGTCCTGATTGGCTTACAAACTAATCCATCAGATGATGTATTTTTTTTGCTCATGATAAAGAACTGACCCAATATTTCTCCTGTGAGAATGCACACAATAAGAACATACAGGTCCATGTATTGTACCCATTACACATAGGATTCTCATGGACTTGGCACGTGAAATCAGTTGAAATGTGATTATGATCTCAGAGTGACATGGTGCCAGAGGGTGTACCATGGAGTGGTGCTGGGACTCCAGTCTTCATTATGGCTATTGTTCACAGACTGAAAACATCTTATGAAAGGAAATCAAATAAATAAAGACATGGCCTGAAGAGTGGAGATGAAAGACAGTGAAAGTACGGTAAACATAAAAGCAGAAGCAGAGGGAGAGCGCGGGGACATGAGGGGAGATGTCACGGAGAGCAGGACTCACGGAGCACAGGTGGTAGCTGGAGGCCAGTGTTGTGGGAATGGGTTTCTGAGCAGCCGGGGTCATCAGGCTGGCACCGTGGCCTTTATTCGTATGGTTGGTTTTCAAGGGACACTCGTCATGCATGCACGCACCCTCGTTCTGGCTGTAGAAGCATTGTGATTCTCCTCAGGGAGATACTCTCTCCCTGTCTCATTTTGATTCTATTCGTTCATCTATCTTTGTCCTTTCAGCCCCCTTTAAAGGTGCAATGTTTAGAAATTAGTGGCATCAAGCAGAACGAACATTGCAGAAATGTAATTGAATATTCATAAATATGTTGTTTCTACAGTCAACCAGAACTGTCTAATGGCATATTCTGTTGGTAGCAATATGCAACTACACCGCCATTAAATCCTACACACTGCTCCTTTAAGTAATGTTGCAACACAGTGTATGTGTGTGTGTGTGTGTGTGTGTGTGTGTGTGTGTTGTGTGTGATGTATGTGTGTGTGTGTGGTGTGTGTGTGTGTGTGTGTGTGTGTGTTGTGTGTGTGTGTGTGTGTATGTATGTGTATGTATGTATTATATATACTATATATATATATATATATATATATTATATATATATATATATATATATTATATATATATATATATATTTATATATATATATATATACACACACACACACACACACACACAGACATGGAGGGAACTAAAGGGCTAAGGCAAAAGGCATCATGGAAACAAGCGATTCAAATGCTCCAGATGCTCCAGAACCAGTCCTTAAGGGAGACAGATGGTGGTTACTGCACCCGTTTGAGGAAGAGGACGGCAGACAAGTCCATTTCCTCAGAGAAATCACAGCCATGGAGAGGTGTGCTCCAATAGTCGCTGTGCCCTTAAAGAACAAAGACCAGCCAAGGAGAAGTGTTGATCCTAATAGGCTGAATAAGGCTTTGAAGAGTGAGAACTGCATTCTACCAACAACCGATTACAACTTACCCGAACAGGCAGGTGCCCATGTGTTTTTTCTTTTCGACCAAGCAAGTGTTATCTGGCAGACACCACCAACCAGAAAGAGTGCCAAATGTATGACATATATAACTCCCATTAGTAAGCCCTACTTTAACAGACAATCTGAATGTGTGCCGGAAATCATTCAACATCAAATGAGATTCCATTTGGATGGATGATATCCTCATCACCCCAGAACATCTTGAAGTGAAGCCCCAGAAAACCCCAGAAACTCAAGAATATGGGTTTGAAGTTAAACCATGAGAAATGCCTCTCGTTGTCGACCACTCATCTGCCTCTACATTGCGTTGATGAGCACGTTATTTGGGCGGATGAAGCCAAGGTCAAGGCCATCCCTGAGCTTGAGCCGCCAAGCTGCTTGAGTGACCTGAGAATAATGCTGGGTACGATCCACTATCTAGGTAGGCACTAACTAAACCTGTGTGAGTTTACCAAACCTCTTAGCAACCTACTCAAACATGATGCCTCAGGACTTCGAGTGAATTGCAAGAAGAAGCCTTCAAGTAGATGAAACAGCTCAATTTGTCATAAGAAGTGCAACAATATATCGCTATCGGTACAGTAAGGATGTTCATAGAACCAAGTGCAAGTACAACAATCACTAGGCTAACCAATTCCCCGTGTTACAGCAATGATAGCAGCTACTGCAGTTGCTACACAGTTAGGTACTATAATACAATACAATACAACACAATACAATACAGTGTACAATGGTGGCCAGAGGGGGGAGGGTGGCTATGCAGAGTCGAGGTGGACTCGGAACAGGTGAGTCTTGAGTTTTTTTCGGAAGATAGTGAGCGACTCTGCGGTCCTGAGAATGGCAGGGAGCTCGTTCCACCACTGAGGTCCCAAAGCCGAGAAGAGTTGTGACTATCACATAAGCACCTGTACGAGAATATATGATTTGAGTAAGCCCAGCATGGAAGAAGTTTATTGCTGCAGTCAATTACAATTAGGGCATTTATCAGACATGCAAGGCGACAGCTAGCTCATCAGGAGCAGTTAGGGTTAAGTGTCTTTCTCAACAATCAACAATCAGCTAGGAGGAGCTGGGGATCGAACTAGCAACCTTTCGGTTACGAGACAATGGCTCTACCTCCTGACCCTAACCTCACACCCCACAGACCAGTCCTGGCTTGTGGGAATCTTTCCAGATGCCTCTTTTGCCCGGACCAGGATGATCGCATTTTAATGACCTTGATTCAATGCTTATGAGGTGTCAGGGACTGCTACCAGGTATGATAAACTATCAGCCCATATCTAAATATGTGCCAGTGAAAGAACTTGTTATAGCAGATCTCCTTTCTAGACATCCCCAAGCAGCTTTGACACAAGAAACTGTGAGCAGTCAAATACAGGCCTATGAAGAAGCTAATCAAAAAGCATGGCCTATATCCACCACTATCTTGACTTGGCCAAGCAGCACACTCTACAAGATGCTGAGCTGCAAATGGTTAAACGATGTGATGAAGGGTTGGCCCAAATATGCAGTACAAGAAAAGAGCTTACACCTCCAGAAATCCTCCCAGAATGTCAGAAGGACTAGTTTGGCACAACGATACAATCGTAGTTCCACAAACATGACTGTGATGTATTGAGATATTGCAGTGCATACATGATGGGAATTAAGGCACTCTGAATTGCAGATAATGGGTGTAGTGAGGGAAACATTCAGGAAAAGTCAGCATTATGTAAACACTGTCATGAGTCCAAGACTACTCAGAAAAGAGAACCTCTGATCCCTACTCCGCCAGCCCCGGGAAGGAGTAGCCGCTAACATGGGAACTGAATAAAGAAAACAAGTTAGTAGTTGCAGACAATTGTTCAAGATATACAGCAGTAGCAAACTTCGCAGACATGTCAGGTAAAACCACTAGAGCTTAAAGAAAAAACATCTTTGCCAGATCGGGATGCCCTAAGAAACAAATAACATAAATGTCTCCAATCCTAATCTTTTTTTTTTTGTAATGTCCCTTATTCCTCTTGGTTCCTAATTGTAGTGTTTTCCGCCTGTTCTTGGAAGAGATATTGAGTTGCTTTGTTAAAGGCCCTTTTTTGTTACGTACTGAGTCGTCGGCATTCCCTCCTTGTTCCTGCTGCCCCTCCAGAACCGACTCCGACACGACTCCCAGAGCCCAGTTAGGCATGACATCACACTCCTCTCTTGAACATGTTCTTCGCTGCTGGCTCCTTCGTAGTTATTAGTCTGCAGATATCACACATTTTTGGGGATTTTGTCAAGAAATTACAAAAATATACCAGAAAAGTTTGACTGTTTTACAAGATGTAAGAACACCTTGTGGTAGAGTAGATAATTGAAAGGTGCAGTAGTTAGATTGAAGAGGAATTATTTGAATTTGTGAGCGAAATGCGGTGTGAAAATATCAGTTTCTTGCTGACGCCGCCTGCCTGTTTGAAACTATCAATATTTCAGACAAATCTTGTGTTCAAATAAAGCTCATGTTTAATTTGCATTCATTTGGCAGACTGTCTGGCCCCCTTCCTGTTCAGACAGATTTCCAGATGACCTAGCCTGGGTCAGGCAAATCGCAACCTTTAGATGACCAAGATGGCTGCTGATGTGGAGCAGTCTGGTAAATGAGCTTTGCAACAGTATTAAGCGAACTGGAAGGTTTATTTTCTCTAAAAGAAGATGAAAACACTGCATCTTAAGCGTTTGTTGATAAGCAAGATGTATTGTACTTTGGACAGGGTTGGGTCAAATGTATTATACCAACAGCTTTCAGCGCTACATCACACGTCTCTTTGCACTGATTGGTTGTAGGTCCGTCAAATTGTGTCCAAAGGTCTTTGGGTCTGGTTGTTGGCGGCCCTTGGAAATCAAAAACAAATTTAGAAGTTCCAGGCTTAAACCTATTTGCTAATTATTCAGGCGATTTCAGGCTTATCGCTTCCCTGATAAATTGAGGAATACATCTTGTTGGTCAATCACAAGTGTGTTGAACACTTCTCAATGGCAGAGAAACATAGGTTGGGGGAGAGGACAGGGGGCTGGTCGGATGGACGGACAAAATCTCCGAAATCTAGCTCTCTTCTCTCAAAATTTACCTTGAGGATCTTTGATGGGAATTTGACATCATCTTAACTTCTACATGGTCTAGGAGGTAGAGCAGGAGCTTAGGGCTCCAATAGTAAACTTCTCAAACATTTTTCCAATAGCATGTTTTAAATAATATTTTTTAATAACTTAAATTACTGTTTAAAGTAATAACAATGTACGTAATAACAATGTAAAAACGTTCCTTCAACGTCAGGCGCAACAATCAACTATTCAAGTTGAAGTCAGCAAGTGCAACCAGAGGTTGTGGGAAGTAACAAAAATGCAAAGTGCATTCACCACGGCTGGACGGCGTGTTGCTCAATGTAATGATTTATTTAAAAAAGGTTATAATTTTGTAGTTGACTATGATGACATTCACAATCTTTTTCAATAAAAAACAAAAGACACACAAAGATACATGAATCATCCGTGGAGGCAGTCATCCTACATCTGACCCACAGCTGAGTTCCACTTTATTTAAGTACATCTTCTCAGCAGACAGCGACCCACCCGTTATCTAGCAGTATGTAATTAAGTATGTACATTGATTTTGAACCAAGACTGCTTTGTTCGAGCTTACATGGAAAACAAGAAACGATCAAAGAAGCTCATGAAGTGCTACATCCTATATGCTTGACAGTTTTACATTGTAGGTGGTACTCCTCTCCTGGCGTGTTACTTTTTCTGATAGGATGCAGTTTTGGGACTCTAAACCCTGATTAAGGCTATGCAGGCCACTATTTATGGATGAATTTATAGATTAAGGCACCAACCCTGTTTATTGGGCTCATTTTGTATTTATATGTCATTCTTTATAGCAATACCTTGAAACATGACATCTAAAACATGTGGGGCCAGGTTACAGAGGCTGTATCGATGAGGTGTGGGATAACGCTGACTAAGAAAAGCATCCAGAGCTCCCTGCAGGGCCCCACTCTGGCAACACATCCCTCAGTGGTCTTCATATTCTCACACACAAATACAATGTTGTTGCTTTGTTTTTTAAAGGGCTAGTTCAAACGCTGATAAACATACGTTTACTGGACTTAAGTGAGCCCAACTTCAACGGTTAAACAATATGTTGACACGTTCAATGATTTCGAGAGAGGCCTTTAAATCCTGTACACATATCAGCTGATAGATTTATAATGGTGAATTTTTGATGATAACTAATCAGCAGTACTCGGTCTGTGCCTGCTTTAGTTGCTCAGAAACTGATGTTTATGAAACCTTATGATCACATTCAGATGACGAAAAAAGTGAAAGGAAGGGTCTGTGACTTAACATGTGCTTTCAGACAACAATGGAACATTCCCCAGGCTGGACAGGAATTCAGATCATTTTGCTTTGACCAAATCTTGTTCTCCTGAATCGTACAAACCAAAATGTCAAACAGATCAGGCAAAGCGATATGGGACCAAATTTAAATGTGTAATGTATGAGCGCAGCGGCCCGGCCCAAAACAATATTCCTCTCCCTGTGTCCACAGGGTGGCTCTGACTGTCTGGTGTGAGCACATCAGAAGGGGACGATGCGCACACCCGTCCCCAGAGGGGAGAAGGGGTTGACCTTGGCCCACATGAGTGCATCGTTAAGGGAGATGGCTGATTTACCGTCTTCAAGGAGGAACACTGGGCCCTGCATGGAGAAGAAACGCACCACTGTAAAATCAGTTTCTAATCAACCAAATCAAAGCCCTTTGTAGCAGAATAAACACTGCACACATACACGCACACCCACCTGTATCCTCTGTCCAGTGAAGCAGGAGAGCTGGACGTCAGAGTGGCTGGGCAGGTTGGACCCGGTCACATAAGTCAGGGCCAACCAGAACCACAGAGCCTGGGAAACGAGCAATAGAACAATAGAGGCTTTTAAACAAGAGTTATTATTGGAATGAGTTATTATTTGGATTATTATCATCGTATTTCACCTCAAAATTCTGTGTAATATTAATGTCAAATTGACAAACCGAATTATTCCAATATGTTCCCCAGCTATATTTTAACATAACAATACATAGTGCGTTTGAATGAAGGAAACATGATAGATGAAGGTCCATGTTACCTATCTCATTGGGACATATTCTGTTCTGTAGACAGGTGAACTCCTGGCTCTGCTCCTCTGAAGGAGGGTTGCTGGGAACAACATAAACACACATCCCAGGTCAACCGAAACTGCTTTATCAGAGACGAATACGATGTGGAGAGACTCATTAAGATCCTGAAGGGTATTAGAAGCCCTTCAAAATGTTCATCCAAAAGAGAAATGCAAAACATGTGTCATGGTGTTTTGGGAGATGCAGTGGTTGAGGTTTGATGATATTAACTTCCATAACCAAATCGTTGACAGATTATTATAATATTAGATTGCTGACATTGATATTCAACACAGTTTTAACATAATATGAAGTACATAGTGTAGTGAATATACGTGAAATAAAAGGATAATCTGAAATACATCAACTCTCAATGAGCTATTAAGATTAGGAAGAAAAAATGGGGCAATATTGAACAGAAAGCTGAATTCATAATTGTGCATATAATTGTGTGTTTTCACACAAATTGAATTAAAAGCCACCAATCTGATTTTACTACAGGCTAATATATCACTAAATACAATTAGTGTGTGTGTTTTTGTACTGAACCGCGAAGAAGCACTTCAAAGGTTAATCCGAAAGAGGACGGCTGGCCTGTGTGGGTGTTGTGGGGAGTGCATGCGTCCAACCTGCTGTTGGTGTATGCGCAGGTCCTCCAGGCGTCCAGCTCTGCGGACAACTGCTCTATCCTCAGCGGGACACACACCTCCCTCCGCTTCAACAGCTGACTAATGGGAGGACACACCAGACACAGTCTTGGTACTCTTAGGATTACAGTTCTAATGGATGTCATAAACTGCACAAACATAAGACATAACCTCAGCATGAGAGATCATCCAATCCTGGGTGTGCTGTTGTCGTAATGCACGGCCCATTGAGCAGTGGATTAGCCCGCTTATACCACGGCCACTAGGCAAATATTACGTTAACAGCGGCAGTTTCACATTCTAAGATACTGTCTCAAAAGACAACGTTTAGTTTGCACTATTTGTGTGATGATATCAAATAGTGATGATGATCCAACTGGAGCGATAAATGGGTCTGACCAGCGGCCCGGCACCACCAAACGCGTGGCCTCGAGTGTGGCCTCGAGCGTGTCCTCGAGCGTGGCCTCGAGCGTGGCCTCGAGCGTGGCCTCGAGTGTGGCCTCGAGCGTGCCACCCATCATCAGGGAGCGGGTCACGCGTGTGGGGAATCGTGTGGGCGGGATCAGCGCGGCGTGGGGTGACGGGGGATCGCAGCGTGTTGAAATGGGAGGGCACAAATGTTGAACTCCAGTTAACTTTATGCAAATTGGCGCGTCTTGCAGCGAGTGTTGGGCCATGCGATTGGACAACATTCAACATTCAGCGGGTACTGGAGTACACTGGTGAATTTCATTTCTTGGTTTTAAGCACTTCCATCAACAAAGTGGTGAACTCCCACCAGCAGCCACTAGAGGGAGTACGGGACGATGCCACGAAATCAAAGAGGAGAGCACACTTTTGGGGGCCAAAGCCATTAGGCCCATTTATCCGTATCACATCTTTGTAACAACCTGGTACAGAACGCTTCTGAAAGTAATTAATCCGGGCAGTCAGCACGACTACTTTAAAGACTACTTGAGATTCCCCAAACTGAATAAATACTGCAAATATCGACATAAAAAGCAATATCTATTACCTAAAATATATAATTTATATGAATCCTCTTAAGCAGCTGCATCCGTGAATCAAACATCCAATCGTAATTTAGTTTTAGAGCATCAGTTTACCCGTAGACGTGAGGACACCAACCCCAGAGAAGCAGCGTCACTTGAGGACACCCTTGTGATAATTGCTAGTACGTTATGAGTGAATGGGGTTGGTTTAGCTCACGGAAGGCTGTCCATGTGAGTTGAGTTGAAGGGATACCCCCAACCTTGTGAAAAATGACTCGCAGGACAGAGGAAATCTGCACCCATACGTGTGAGACGCAAGATGAACAACAGCAAAGCATCCTGACCCAGCTCGCCAGATGGAAACGCTTTGACTGTGTTCTGTCTATATTATATACAATATATTCCACCTTCACCAAATACATCAAACTTTCTCTCAAGTTGTGCATTATAGTTCTAGTGGCTATAAGCTGAAGACTGAATGCAATAACTTTGTATTCGTGTCTGAGGCGAATCATCACGCACACGGAAAATGGCAGAATAACTTGTTATTATTTGTTTGTTCCTATAACCATACATTTCAAAAGGTTAATGGAGGTTTTGGTAGAAGCGAAGCGCAGTGGTTTTAGTTGGATGATATTCACTTGCATAACAAAATCTTTGAAAAACTGACAGATTTATTTTAGATTCTCACAATTAATACCTCACTTTAGCAAATACAACTGTCAAACAACATATTCTGTTTAAATTGCTTTTGAATGAGTGCATTGAGAATGGAGAAGAGGAATGGAGAGACGCACCTGGTGTATTCATATAGTGCAGAGACAATGCTGGTGTATTGTCGTCTGATGGCCAGCAAAGCTCCGATGTAGCCACAGAGTATCAACAGCTCACTACGGGCCCTGATCTCAAACACACATACACGCACACACACACACACACACACACACACACACACACACACACACACACACACACACACACACACACACACACACACACACACACACACACACACACACACACACACACACACACACACACACACACACACACACACGGACACACACACGTGGTGAGAAGGCAGGAAGTAGTATTATCTCTCAAACCAACCCACATCAAAGTGCTTCGTACCTCAAAATACTATAAGAAGAATCCTAATATCTTATTATGCCCAATGTTGTGGGGATGTTACAGGGTCGAGAGCCTTTGGGCTCTTGGTGTGTTTTTCCTATGAGATTTACAACAGGGATTTCCCAGGAAAGCAATGGATAAGTAATGGATCCTAGGCTGTGGCCATTACCACACCCAATATACCACAACTAGTATTCCCATGGTGCAGATCTCCTCCAGAGTAGAAGTCTTGGTTAGGCCTTATTTCATTTGGATTTATCTTTTCCTGATGGTACAGTGAAATTGCGATGATGCATTGTACTGGACCGCTTCGGAGTCGGTTTCGATTTGTATGGCTTTCTGTAAGTAGCAAAGTCACTATCATCAAAGTATCTAAACAGGATGGCTCTGGCTATGCTCTCTGGTAGTTGGTTGAGGATCGAAAAGGCTCATGGGTAGTGTAGTATATGTCATGAAAACCAGCAAACGTTTCAATAAAGTAAATGAGAACATCTGTGCTAATGGGAGTGTGACCCCACTGCCCTGGTCTACTTATATTACACTCTGATACTATTACTAACATCTACATTGGTTATCATTGCATTTACTCAGTCATCTTGACCATGACGAGACGATCAGTTCTGATGTAACTCAGCAGGTCCAGGATTGGCTGGACACTATCCACCATCCAATCAGATCCACTCAATTGTTCTGGGGAGGGGGAGCACAAAAATGGCAGGATTTTTTGACAATTCAAAAAATTTTTTCAAACCTTGATATAAATGCTTGACTATGAACACAAAGTAAGGTGTTGACGCGTGTGCACCTTTGACATGCTGTAAACCTATGGACTAGGGCGGTCTCGGGCTCATCGCTGAGAAGGTAGAACTGAACGGCCGATAACAAGTCTCCCTCCGCCAAGCTGTCCTCGGCTAGGCTCTTGCACTCTTCCAAAGGTGGGAGGCCACACTGAAAGTTACACAAAGAAACACTATATTTGATTGAAGAAAAAGACGTAATACTTGTATACAGTTAAAAAGGACAAGGTTGTGTGGACTGACCCTCTCATGCAAACGGTTGTTTTCAGCAGGGTTTCCGGGGTATAAAGCACATAATTTGGACAAAAGGAGCTTGTTGTCAGGAATCATGTGGAGCAGGTCGGCTGATAGCTCCCTGGATGTGGAGAGCAGATCCATACGGTGAGGGTGAGGGTCAGGAGGGTTCGTGTGAATCGACAAATTGAAGGAAACAATGGTTATAAAATACCTCAGCAATGTATCTGAATACTTGAAAACCTTTCCATTTATTTAGCAATTGTTTATTCTGCATATTAAAGATATTTACAATTTGTGTGCTGTTAAAGTAGGTTTGGGGAACCTGAAATACGGTTCTGCAACAGTTGAACATATAACTATAAGTACAAGCCAAAGGGTAAGGTGTACCTTACCAGGTAGGTGCCGTCATGTACTTTCTTGCTAAAAGCTCGAGGCAGTATGCTGTGCTCTTCATAGCTGCTTCCCCAAGGACGTCCCCCACGCAGACAGCCAGCTCCAACTCATTACCACGAATAAGAGTGGACAGAGCTAACTGAGAATATCCCAGAAAGAACACATACCAGACAATAAATAAAGATTGGAGTCGGCTAGCTGAACAAATTAGGCTATTCTACATTTGTGATTGGTTTCTCTGTCTGTCCGTCTGTCATTATCTGCCTTATCATTATTAAAACAACAATGATATCGTTTAACTTTAAGAACGTACCTCAATGTTGTCTACAGCGAGATGACAGCAGGCCGCCAGCACACAGCAGCCGTCCTGGAAGTACCACTCGGCCAGCTCTGTACACACCCTGTGGAGGAGACTAGGAGCAGACACAACCTGAACTCTCCTGGAACCACCATCAAATCACGCCTCATTCCTTTCAGAGGCCCCTCAGGAGTTCGGCCCAGCATAAACCTGCACTATGAACGCTTTCTCGTTAGAAATAAATCTGTTTTATTTGTTTATGTTTACAGCCGTCTGAGATTATACCATGCGGATGGATTCCTGTGGGTCGGGGTATTTTGAGAAACCTTCTAGTTGATATTTTTTAAAAATGTAAATAGCTGCTATAGAAAAGTGACATTGGCGACAGTTTAAGTTAAATTCTTACATGTGATATTCGTTTAGCATTATCAACAGCTTGAGAAGCATGTATATGTGGACCGCTGCGTTCTTGGGAGGGGAATACATACCTCTGGTATTGTTGTTTGTTGTCCACTGCATTGCTGCTGTTGTTGTTGACTGAGCTCAGAGGTGTATGGATGTTGCCCTCGCATGCACCCTAGGAACACACATATTCCAAATCATTTGCATGCAAAACCTGGCTATTAATACTCAGTAGCAGTCGTGCATATACAGCGTTCCAATTGAACCGTGTTCATCTCTATACCTGTGCTACCAGCAGGGCTTCTTTCAGTTGACCTCTGCCGCTGAAGAAGTTGACCAGTTTTTTGACGTCCCCTGTAGCAATGCAGTATGGGATGGCATCGTCATTGTCCTCTGCCATCAGCTGGTCTGCTCTCCTGTGGGGACACAACGGTTCAATTCATTCCTTTAGCTTGAGCGGGACTTAAAAAACAATCAAAATAATATTAAAACCTATAAATATAATATTTGATATAGATCCTAAATAGATAACAGGTGTATATATATATATGTAAGTATATATATACAGTATATATAAATAAATCATACATTTTTGATATAGAAACACATTTTTTAAATTGATTGTGTTTTTACCTGTGCATGCTGTGACTCTACAGTACGTCTTTAAATCCTAGTAAGGTGGTTTTGATGCTATTTATTATTAACAGAACTATGAGTGCAGCATGTCGTGTAAGTAAACAGTGTCAAACAGGGAATCATACCTTTGCATGAGTTTCTTCCAGTACTTCATTGAGACTCCTGGAGCCACTGATAAAGCCTTGTCCCACTTCAAACAGGAAGTACACAGGAGGTTCAGATTGTTTGAGAAGCACATAACATCTAGTACAGGAACGCTTTGCTCTATTTGGTACTCATGTTAGCAACCACACACAAACACACACCCTAACAGTAGTGGCGCCAAATTATGATTGTGCAATTGAAGTGGGGGGCTGGATTGTTTATAGCATGTGCTAATACATTTTTGACACAACAAAAACGAACAAATAATACTACTAGAGAAAAAACGAGAACCAATGATCCAGGGCTAATAGGCTACATAATTGAAAACTTTGCTGCTAGACTTATGCAATCACTCCCAAGGCCCGCCTCCTCCTTCTGGGGACCCAATCATAACATCGACATTGAACACAACGCAACTCCAACAACAGAACCTAGAGTCGTATTATTATAGGAAAACAATAGTATTGTGAAACAAAATATCATTTTTCATCACATAATTGTGGTTTTGGGAGGGGGGGGGCTCAGCCTTTTTCAAGGGGAGTGCATCCTACCTGTCCAAGCTCCACCATGAGCTCACAGTAGCGCTGGATCTGTCCCAGTCTCAGGTGGATGTCAGCTGCCTCCTTCAAACTCTCCTCCTTACTGGGAGCTCCGATGCCTCCTCCGAACTTAGACATCTTGACTATGGTCAGCTCCTGGGCATCTGACTACAACACACAACATCCATAACGAGGGCCGTCTTACTGTTACTTTGCCAGAAAAAGATTTAATCAGGGAAAAACACAGATGTTAATGCATTAAGATCTTTAAGGAAGAAACAACAGTGGCTAATGACTAATGTGTGTCCAACCAAGTTAACCCAGTAACGTTATTTATAGAGCATTCATAGAGTACGTGAAGTGGATGTTATATGTATTAATATGTAATGAGTATTTAAAGTAAGGTCACTCATACAGAAAACATATGCTTATTGTCTATTTGTAGAGCAATGCATGTCATTTTATCCTAGGACAGATGACATTAAACAACACCAAAATAAACTATAATTAGAAAATAAAAATACGTACACAAATTGTTGCCCTGACAATAAACATCATCAATGCATTTGAACTATAAGGAGAACCAGCAGGTTATTTGAGCGAGACATTGACCTACTGTTTTGAACCTCAGCAGGTGCTTCATGTGCATGACCCCCTTGCTGTAGCTGGGGGGCAGCAGCGAGTCGTCCTGTCCGTTGATGACCGAGACCAGGTCCCACAGGTTGTTGCTGCCCCCTGGAGGCTGCAGCAGGAACACATAAACACAGTAATGACCAGGACCCACCGCTCCATAGTCATTAATACTAACGGGTAGAGAAGCTCACCCATTGAATGAGTTCTGATACAACTGTAGTGGGTGTTATCTCCTGATCAGGTGATGGATGATTTTCCATGTTTAATGCTTCCTCTCAAATGTTTCGCTGGGTCTCTATTTGGATTCTTCTTTTAAAAACTTGTTTCTCTTGTTTAGCACTTTATGTGGTTATTTGTGTTGTTGTTTTGTCTCCCTTACGCACTTTGTGTATTTCTGTCTGCATGAAATACACTACAAATAATAGTTCGATTTGGATTTGGAATATAAGTGCAGTTACCGAGAAACAGTCGGAGAACCAACGGAGCTTTTTCACCCTGGCCTCAGAGGTGAGTTTGTCCAGCTCCTGCTTGATGTCCCGGGACACTTTGCCACAGAGGAGCGGAGGAGAGCCAGGAACCATGGCTCTGTCTGCAGGACAGAAAATACGTCTTTGAAGTGTAACCACAAAACAACACATGATTGTGAGTCTGCTACCACGTGAAGAGGAAACACATCTGGGGATTTAAACTATGATAATAAAAGATGTGCTCACTACTGTGGTTTTCTATGTAGATAACAACTACTGTATTTAAACTCGAAAAAAAGTGACACTTTGCATTTGAAATTGATCCAATTTACTATCTAACAATTTATCCCGGCACCGAGGTGCATTGGAGGTTGCAATTCATCTTAAAAGATAATACAATTAACTTTAAGATCAATGGATACATACAGACTTTAAAAAGGACAGACGGACAATAATCCTCCCTGTCAGCAGCCAGGCTCACCGGTGTTCCCCAGGATGCGGTCCCAGGGCTGCCCGGTGACTATGTTGAGCAGCAGGGGGGAGATCAGGGGCGTGAGGGACCACAGCCTCACCGTGCTGTCTCTGCTACAGCTGGCCATGGTGAACGGGCGGCTCGGGTGACAGGTTAACCCTAACAAGGCGTTCAGAAAGGGACGGCTATGGTGATGGTGGCCATCTTATTTATTATGATCGTGTCAATGCTGAACCAATCACAGTGTTTTGGTTTCTTTCTCTGTTGTCAATACAAAATGGCTTCCACTCATGCAATATGCTCCTACCGTAGACATCAGCTCCATGGTCATACACGGTGTCAAGGCATGTCCCATCCCTGGTGTCCCACACTCGGATGGTGTAGTCCCAGGAGCCTGCAGTATGATGTAGCAGTAGGGATGATGACTTCATTACCTTCCCCTCAGTATTCCCTCATGAGTATTGTCATCAGGACTGTGTACCTGAGGTCAGCAGGTAGGGCACCTCTGTGTTCCACAGCAGCCCCCTCACAGGGGCGGAGTGGCCGCTCAGCACGTTGATGCAGGCGTCCTGGGTGTAGTCCCAGATCCGCACAGTGCTGCACAGGGAGTAACGTTAAGGGGAGTGAGGAAGAGGGTAGAAGAGACGGATGGGATCAAGCGATGTCCTTCTATACATAAAGGCCACGACAAGGGTAGGCTATAGTATGACTTAGCAACCAGGGCCTGAGCATTTTTCCAAATTTTTTTTATAGGAAATAGGAAGTATTCCTCTTTTTAGAGGAATAATTCCTCTGAAAAGCTTCTTGCATGTGCTTTGAGGGACGTGTGCTATATTCTACAACATATACACTTATTCAATCCCTCTTTTCCAACACAATCGGTCTCCCTTACCCGTCATCAGATCCAGAGCAAAGTATTCCTTCTCGTAGAGGGGACCAGCGTACATGAAACACCTTAGCTAGGTGTCCAGTGAACACTTTCAAAGGCTGCTCAGAGCTGGTGGCCAGGTAGTACACACGCACGTTTTTGTCCTCACAGCCTGTTGCTATCATATCCCTACGAAGACAGAGCGGGAGAAAGAGAGACAGATAGACAGAAACAGTGAGAGAAAAAGAGACACAGAGAGACAGAGACAGAGACAGAGAGAGAGAGAGAAAATATGTCAGACGGATAACTGCATCAAAAATGGCTTAGTTGGTCTTAACACTCTTATGGCGCGGTTCCACTGCAGGGGGCGGTACGGTTCGGTTCGCAAAGGTGCGGTACGGATTGCGTTTCCACCGCCAAAAGTGGGCATGAACCCGAACTGAGCCGTACTCATTTTGCCCTTGTCTTCAGTACTTCTCCATTGGGGTACTGAGACGCCTGAAAGGGTGCCGGAATAATTCGAGCTACACACCCCCTCCGTTGATTAGTCGACAGAATCGTCACTTCCGGGCAACGTGGGGATAAAAACAAACCAAACAGTAGCCTGCGTTCACACCAAACGTGACATTTGCACTGCAATGGGTTTGACGGTTGAACGCTGAGAACATGTTGCGTAAAACGCTTGCTTGGGCGAACAAGGAGGTGGAGACGTTCCTCTTTATTCTCCTCTGCTCTGCTATGATATCACAATGTTTACGTAGCTGCCGCGGCGATCGCCATCCGGCCTACCATAAAGGGTACTGTCGGCGGTGGAAAGGCAAACTCAAACCTGAGCTGGACTATACCGCCCCCTCCCTGCCTGACTGAGGCGAACCGAACCGTACCGCACCCTGCAGTGGAAACATGGCATTAGGGCCCTATCTTGCATCCGTCGCAATTGACTTAATCACTGGCGAATGTGTCGTTGCTAGTTTGCAACTGGCGCAGAGCGTTCTTTTCCCTCCTGCGCCACGTGTCGGTAAATTAGGGAATGATCTTGCGCCCCTTCGGCGAAAGGAGGAGGTTCTGGCGCAAACGTTTCCCTAGTGCTATTTTAAAGTTTCAGAAACCACTTGGGCCACAAACCAGGAAATACCTGGTTTAAAGTCAGTGGCGCGTTGTTCAGATGCTATTTTAAGGGCGCATGCACAATGTTGCTTGTGCATCTTGCGCATACACTTTGCTTCTCTCATCTACCTAGCCACACATTCTAGGTACAGAGCTTTGGCTCTGTACTGGGGCCTCTTCTGTTCTCCCTCTATACCAGATCTCTGGGCTCTGTAATTGTGTCACATGGCTTTTCCTATCACTGCTATGCTGATGACACTCAGCTATTCCTGTCTTTCCCCTCATCTGATAAAGCCCTGATTGCAACACGCATATCGGAATGTCTGGCGGACGATTTGCACCTGAACAACTGCCCATCACCTGAGGCTTAACCTCAACAAAACCGAGCTCCGCCTAATCCCAGGGAAAGATTGCCCACACATGGGCTTACTGGTCACCATTGAGAACATCACTGTATCTCCTTCTCCAACTGCCAGAAACCTCGGTGTGGTATTGGACAATCAGTTATGCTGCACCGCAAACATCACTGCGGTGGCCCGATCCTGCAGATTTGCACTTTACAACATCCGCAGAATCCGGCCCTTCCTCACGAGGGAAGCAGCTCCGCTTCTAGTCCAATCACTGGTCATCTCCCGCCTCGACTACTACAACTCACTCCTGGCTGGACTTCCTGCCTCTGCGATTAAACCTTTGCAGCGCATCCAGAATGCGGCAGCGCGCCTCGTGTTCAACCTACCGAAGTTCTCCCATGTAACCCCCCTTTTCGGGGCCTCCACTGGCTCCCTGCAGTAGCTCGCATCAAATTTAAGATGATGGTACTGGCATACAAGGCAGTCGATGGAACTGCCCCTGCCAACCTCCAAGCATTGCTAAAGCCACACACCCCAGCTCGATCCCTCCGCTCAACTACCTCAGCTGGACGTCTGGTACCGCCATCGCTAAGAGCTAGCAAAGGTCGTTCAGCAAAGTCACAACTTTTCTCGGTTTTGGGACCTCAGTGGTGGAACGAGCTCCCTGCCGTTCTCAGGACAGCAGAGTCGCTCACTATCTTCCGAAAAAGACTCAAGACTCACCTGTTCAGAGTCCACCTTGACTCTGCATAGCCACCCTCCCCCCTCTGGTCACCATTGTACACTGTATTGTATTGTGTTGTATTGTATTATAGTACTTAACTGTGTAGCAACTGCAGTAGCTGCTATCATTGCTGTAACATGGGGAATTGGTTAGCCTAGTGATTGTTGTACTTGCACTTGGTTCTATGAACATCCTTACTGTACCGATAGCGATATATTGTTGCACTTATGACAAATGTACTTTGTACAAGTAAGTCGCTTTGGATAAAAGCGTCTGCTAAATGCCCTAAATGTAAATGTAAATGTAAACAGCTGACAACAGCTGTAATAAGTTGTACTTTTAAATCAATGCATCTGCAAACACCGTACAGCAAACATATTTCCTTGACACAGACATCGTGAACATGCCCATAACTTTTAGGATTGGATGAGTATTTGATTGTGAGAAAACATTGTTTTGACCGCGATTCAGTGTTAAAAAGAATGAATGAATGCGGGGGCGCGTGTTTGTATGTGTAAAATAATTAATGAATGCGGCGCACGTGCATGCGTCCATCTGTTTAAACACACGCAAACTCAACACGTAACGCATAATACAGTCCATGGCAATGTATATTAACGGGGGGACACATGCATATTAGGAAAACAAGCCGATAACGATAATGCATACAATACTGTTAGAAACAATGTTTATAATGTATTGCGTATATCATTAAATAGAACCACAGTTACCGCATATCATATGTTATATCATATAAGTTTTCTTTGCCGAAATTAATTTGAGGACTCTGAAGTTGTGGAAGAAAACCTTATTCTATGTGTGAATTAGGCCATATTATTTGGCCGTAAAGTGAGCCATTTGAAGTTTGAAATTCATGTGCATCTGTCTCATCGGAGACTGCAGACGAGCTGTCAAAATATCAACTTGTCAGATTCAAATGCGCGCATGGCTCTTAAATGGCATGGGAGCTGGCACTCTCATTGGTTTATTGCACATTACACCCAAACCACACCTACGGGTAATTAGTCTACTTCAGACCAACCCTTTTTAGATTTGCGCCGGGCGCAAGAGTAATTTTTTCTGCCGGTAAAATAGCGACATCGCCATAGAACTGCCCACAAAGCTACTTGCGCTTGGCACTTCTCACTTGCGTTTCAGACCGTTAAAATAGGGCCCCTAATGTTTGTCAGTAATGTTCATGTTATGGTTTTGAGTTCTGAGGTCAGATTTCTCTTTATATGTGAATAAATACGATTGAAATATAGCAATCTGAGGGAGAGATAGAAATATACTTGTTCTTACTTGTTGTTCTGGCTCCAGTCACAACCAAAGACAGCAGCAGGATGCTTGTACTTGTGGAGGACTTTTCCATCAATGGTCCGAATGATACTGGTTAAAAACACAATATTCAAACCCAGTTTCACAAAAAAATGTCATACACAAAACAATAAAGGAGAACTTCAACCTGGAACCTTTTTTCCCATGATTTTGGGTCCAAGTGACTATTTCTGAAAACAATTTATATAATTGGTATTGAGTATTTAGTGAGAATGCTGAAGCCAATCGGCATCATTGTACGTCCTCTTAAAGTGCAGGCTCAGATTATATTTTATCATTATGGTAGGGATCCCTACGGGTTCCCTGATCATGGTCTGATTGTTATTGTGTCCAACCAAATCTCGCTCAATAAGAGTTGAGTTTTTGCAGGAGGAGAATGGTGGCACGTGAGTGAGAGCTGGGGAGAGGAGAGTTTGTTGTGTTGGACTAGAGTAAGTGTAGCGTAGTGCTATCTAAAAGAAACAGGTGAAGGAGAGTTGCGATATTAATGACAAGAACAATCTATCAATACCGCAAAAAAAAGATTTCAAAGGTAAATTTTTTTTATTTCCTTTAAGAAATCCCTTCCATAATGATATCTGAGCCTGTCAGTGGAAAATGGGATCAATACTGGACCAATGTCAATTTTTTTGCTTTAGTCCCTTGACACCCAACATTAATAATAGGCTCCAGTACTTTCACATTTTGGAAGACTGAGAAGAAGCACAGAATGTACTTACCAGAACCCATCTCCACTACATGTGGCGATCCTCTTCGAGTCCTTGTGGCTCCATGAAATACAGAAGATGCCATTCTTTCCGTGCTAAACCAGAAAGAAAACAGTGACAATGTACCAATGAAACACATGTCTGGGATGAACACGCTCCAGTGTGCTTCCAATGGCAGTGAACCCTACCTCGTTAAAGCGGGTGATCATCTTTCCTTTCTTCACATCCCAGATGAATGCTCCGTTACGAGACGTAGCCCCAGCTATGCAGTTCAGATCTCCTTCAACAAAACACACAGACACCCTTCTAAACATGAATACGTCAAGAATATTTTCCTAATCATATTGGTGGATAGTACACCAACATTTCTAGTGATGGTTGAGTTCCTGTGTCTTATCCTCAAGATTTATACCACAGATACATCTATTCTACTTTGTTGCTGTGCGTGTATGTCTCAAGATTTTATACCACAGATACATCTTATTCTACTTTGTGTGGCTGTGTGTGTGTGTGTGTGTGTGTGTGTGTGTAGTTGTGTGTGTGTGTGTGTGGTGTGTGTGTGTGTGTGTGTGTGGTTGTGTGTGTGTGGTATGTGTTGGTGTGTGTGTGTGTGTGTGTGCTGTGTGTGTGTGTGTGTGTGTGTGTGTGTGTGTGTGTGTGTGTGTGTGTGTGTGTGTGTGTGTGTGTGTGTGTGTGTGTGTGTGTGTGTGTGTGTTGTGTGTGTGTGTGTGTGTGTGTGTGTGTGTGTGTGTGTGTGTGTGTGTGTGTGTGCTTGTTTGTGTGTGTGTATGTGTGTGTGTGTGTGTGTGTGTGTGTGTGTGTGTGTGTGTGTGTGTGTGTGTGTGTGTGTGTGTGTGTGTGTTGTGTGTGTGTGTGTGTGTTGTGTGTGTGTGTGTGTGTGTGTGTGTGTGTGTGTGTGTGTGTGTGTGTGTGTGTGTGTGTGGAATCTTTTACCAGGGGCCCAGGATAGAGAATAGACCACTCCTTCGTTGCCAGGGGAGGTGTAGACAGCTGTAAGTGTGTTGGTATCCCAAACTTTAATAGTCCCGTCAAAGCTGGCTGTGGCCAAGAGGTTAGGATCATCTGGTTTGAATTTGCAGTCGAAGATAGTCTCCACATGACCCTGAAAGAAATGAAAGGTGTTGAGTTCTTTAATTATAAACTTGTCAAAAGACTACATGACAATGGTCAAAAAGCCATTGCCAAATAAATCCCAAAATTGAGCTAATATTGATTTTGACTTCCTGCACAGTTCACAGACTGTATTCATTCTTTCAGGCAGTTTCTAAGCAGTAGAAATCAGCAATATTGTTCCAGATGATACCATCCGTAACTGAATACATGCTAATTGCCGATGAAAGTCAATAGTTGAAACCAGTCCATATTTTGCAGACACACCGGAGATTCAACTAAGTAGATTCAATGTGTTTCTATCCTATTCCTACTGGTAGCTATTGTAATATACCAGGTCCCTCAGAAAGTCCCATTTCTTGGCTCCCATGTCGTACAGGCCGACTCCTCCGTCCATGAAGCAGCACACAGCGTGTCCGGGGGGCAGGGAGAAGGAGTGGTTCTGGGACAGAGTGGGGGGGGGCACAGCCTCGCTGGTGGAGCTGGTGTACTGATTCTTATTGGGCGAGCTGGAGCCCAGGGCTGCAAGAGGGGCATAGGGATGGGGTGGGGATGATGGAGCCGTGAGAAAAACATGAGAATAAAAACTAATATGGTTCAAAGGAGCTGTGGTAGGTAACAGTTTAAAGTCAAAAGACAACGTTTGGTGTAAAACTTCTGAATTGATTTGTTTTCTAAGCAACATGATTTAAGCCATTCACATGTAAATATAAATATATATACCGTTGGCTCTCTTATTATTATCAGTGGCCATAATGACATCTTAAAATAAAATTTAACTAGAACAACATAAACAAACATTTGCAAACCAGTTATTCACATATAGCTTTAATGAACAGGTTTGTTCAATGAATTGCGCTACTACGTTAATGTATGCTGCTTGAGACTTGCATATGGACAGAACAGGTAAATATATTCATATTTCTAGAAATACAAATGATAGATTGTAAATGAGCTACCCGGACAACTAGATGGGAATTTCTCTCTATTTCAGGGCAGGACATTTTGAGAAAATATACATTACTAAAGTTGGATATATTATAATAACATTAGTGAGACAATGTGAGAAAAACACTGACATTCAAATTAGCTTTCAAAACTGCACACCCCTACTGCCAACTGTTATTTACCCTGTGAGCGTTTATACTTGGAAAGAATAAGAAAAAAAAATGGTTTCCAATTATACCTTTCTTGGCCGGAGGCGAGTGGAGGACATGGAGGGCATGGAACCCTGTCTTCTTCAGCTTGATGTTGTCCAGGGGGCTGGAGCGGGAGGCGTTCCATATCCTCAGGACCCCCACCTGAGAGTCTGGCACAACCAGCACCAGATGGACTTTAACAGTACTGAGAACCATGAAGAATATTCTGAGCATTCTGTAAATTCATTTTTACGTAAATCAATATTAAAATAATTAACATTTTCTTTGACTTAGAATTCCAACCAGAATCATTTTTGTAGCATGCATGCCCAGATCAAAACAAAAACTTGAATGTGACATAAGTTGTGGTGAGGCCACACTCAAGTCTACAGTGGATGGTTAGTAACTGAGTCATTACCGAGGCCCACATCCACATTCCAAACAGGGCCAATGAATCCTTAATGCAACCAATCCACACTTATAACTGGTAACTAGCCTGATATTGACTGATCAGCGCTAGAATAGTCCCTGTTACAAACAATGGTCATATATGTCTGCATTTGAATGTCCATGGCTAGTGCATGCACAGATATGGACTCTGTATGGGGACTACCTCCAGTGATAAACAAGCCTGGTGCAGACGGGACCCAGGCCAGACACTGGACTGACGCCGCAGCCGAGGGAAAGCAGAAAGATGTGATGCAGTTCAGGCCCTCGCTGTCCACCAGCCTGATGCCGTTGTGAAGGTTAGACACTGCAACAAAACACACACTTCATACACTGTTTTCACTTTATCCCAAGGGAGAAATGTCCTCAACCCACTACAAATTCCTTAATCAATATTAATCTTAATTTGATCGCTACATTTCACTACATGTCACAATGTAAACCCAAACAAAAATTAAATTGAGTGTTGGTCAAACGTCATGGTGCAGTTCGCAGGTCAGTTATTCATTAATTCTCAAAGAATCATCAGACACACGCTAATTGGACTGCATGAATGAATATCCCGCCATACATTATACTATACCAACCCAATATCACACAAATCCATCTCATCTTAGAAAAACAAACAATATATAAGGCATGAGGCATGCGATGGGGTGTCACCCAGGAGGTATTCAGTGGACAGAGGGTCCCATTCCAGAGCTGTGATGGGGTCCTCCTCATCTGTGCCCTCTAAGGACTCTGGACGCAGCACATGCTTCTGACTCTTAGACCCTGGGGACAGGTCAGAGGGCAGAGAGTCATACAGTGTGGTCTTTTGTCTACAGCACTTGTGAACAAAGGTTACATCATTATATATTTATATATATATGCGTTCGATGTTTGTTTATTGTTGTCCATTTTTGTTCATTTTTGTCCATCCACTTGTGAGCAAAGGTTACATTATTATATAGTTACATGCAAAAAGAAATTACAGGTCTATATATATACTGTATATATGTGTGTATACGTTCAACGTGTTTGTTTATTGTTCTCCATTTATTTGGACAACAATATTTCTTGCTTTCCTATTGACAGTGTATATTATGAATGAAGGTGAACATTTCATTATCTGCCGTCCACTCTCCCTGCCTAATGGATGATTATTAAAGAGCCAGTGAACCGAAAAACGTTTATTTGTTACTTTAACGTGGTAGTATGTCTTATATGATCGCCATTAAAGTAAACTATGACTTTTTGTAACTGTTACTAAAATAAGACCATCAATTAGAGAAAACAGGAGGTAAAATCCTATATTTTATTAATCTCTGCCAAACAAACCACTCTTTCCTGAACAAGTGTAACAATCAGTTTACCTGGCTGGAAAATGGACAAGCTGCCGTCTGTGTGCCCAAACACTAGTTTGCCCTTCTTGGTGGGGTGCCATCGGAACAGGCAGATGTCCGAGAGGAAGGAGTGTGCTTCTTTGTGGACCGTGACCCCAGAGTCGGGCCCTGCGTAGACCCAGATGTACAGGGGCCCCCTGTGGGACACGAAGGCCACGCCGCTGGTGGAGTTCCAACACCAGCTCACTGACGCAGGGATACCTGGGTAGGCAGGGAAGATACTTCCAAATATCAATGTGTTCATGTCGTTATGAGCCTATGGCTCTGAGATTCAACAACAGACTTTCATGCAATTATGTGAGATAATGTTTTTGCAAATGCGTTGGGCATTTGGCATCTGAATGCACCAGGACGAATTCAGCTTGAAAAATGGTGTTACCGTCTCATTCTCACTCACCCTCCATTTACATTGACACTGAAAGTCTACTAATCACCCCTACTAGCTTTGTGAGTTGTTTGTCATTTTTCTTTTGCTTTTGTAGCTAGAACAATTCTGAATGTATGCTTTGTTCTCAGCCTGAGATATGGATAAAAGCATCTGCTGAAAGAAAATGACACGATTCCTCAACACGCTAGGGCCCATCAAGGACACACAGACACACACACACGCACGCACGCACGCACGCACGCACGCACGCACGCACGCACGCACGCACACACGGACGGACAGACAGACAGACAGACAGACAGACAGACAGACAGACAGACAGACAGACAGACAGACACACACACACACACACACACACACACACACACACACACACACACACACACACACACACACACACACACACACACACACACACACACACACACACACACACACACACATACACACACACACACACACACACATCAGATGTACCTTTGGTGTTGTCCAGTCGCGCTACAGCCTTCTGCTCGGCCACGTTCCAGACAATGAGCAGGTTATCAGCCGAGGCCGAGGCGAAGAGGTCGGGGTGGTCCGGTGACCAACTGATCGCTGTGATGGTCTTCTTGTGTTCCGACATGATGGACCGCAGCTTGAACTCATTGTACTGCTGATCCAACTGACAGAGAGTGGGCCAGGGAGAGGGAGAGAGAAAGGGTAAAGCGAGGTAGAAATATATGAAATAGCAACACAAGGCCTGTTGTGTACCGAGCAGTTTAAAAAGACTGTGCAGGAAAAGGAGTTGAAATATCTCGACTAGACTAAACAGCATGGAAGGCCACTGGTAAACAATCTTCTTTCTTGTCTTCAGACGGTCACAGTGTGAGTCAGGTTGAAGGAGTTACTTCTTAATGAAGGTGATTTATTCAGTTGCAAAAGGTTTGATATACATATTGATTATTATTATTATTATTATTGACATATTGATTGGGCTCTAACCATGGGGAAAAACCTCCCCCTCCTTCTTACAACTCTCAGCCGAGTCGTTCTTTAAATGTCATATTGAAACGGGGAGCTGAAACAGGGGCTTCACTTACACTTTCAATTGATTAAAAACAAAAAGCCCGGTGTCAGGCAAGTGTGTGTAGAAAACTGTATACACTGTACCTGGTAGATGTATATAGCCAGAGTTGCACAGTAGGCGAAGCGATCTCCACTCGCAGCACACACATCTTTATTCCAGGGCTGACAGCCAGCTGCCAGCAGTCCCACCTGCTTAACCTGGGACATCCTCACCTGGTACAGACACAACTGTTTTAAGACACAATGCATACAAGACATTTCTCAAAAGCGTTTTATTCACTTTGGGTAAAAGTCAGCAAAACAGTTTTAATGTGGTATACACAGTTCTCAAATACCAACATTAGGCCTAAAACGTACAAACATGTAAACTTGAGCAACGACATTTTAAATATGACTCATACTGTGGTAACTACTCAAAATATATGCTCATTAATTCAATATTAAATATGTTGAGTGAGATGTTCCTATCTGCTGAGTACATCAGTAATCAGTTCCAAGTAGACTCAACGTTGGGATGTGATGGGTGATTATGTGAGAATGAGAATTTAAGCACACAGATGTGACACACACAGAGACACACACACACACACACACACACACACACACACACACACACACACACACACACACACACACACACACACACACACACACACACACACACACACACACACACACAACACACACACACACACACACCTACACACACCACAGAGCCTCTTCAAAAAAGATAAAGGCCCCTTATGTTAGCTTATGTTACCATGGTAATTGATTACTGTAAGAGAAAACAAGAGAAAGAGTCAGAATGTCAGTCGAGGTAATGAGGAGTGATTGCCTTAGTATGCATAAGGATATCTGAACCCTTCAACAACACCGATACATTCAATGTAATTGCAAAGTAATGTACCCATATCACAAGTTGGCAGCAAATTATACGCTAAATAGAAAACAATGTATTGATTGTTTATTGAACAGGATTCAGGATGGTGGTAGCACATTAATTTTTCCATTTGCTAGGTTGTAATCACAGACTATTATTGGTGGTCAGTTATTTCACTTTTTAATATTCCTTATGCAGAATATGGACGAAAAACCAATAAATAGTGCTTTTGCTGCTCTCGTGCTTGCTAGCTACCGCGCTTCATCTAGCTTATAAAAATCATAGTTCATCTGTTACCCAATTATGCCTGGGAGTCTGATATTGATTTGTTAATGGGTTTATTAAGAAAAAGGAATGGGGAAAAACGTTATTAGCAGATCCACCCTGTGGCAGAAGAGAGCGAAGCAGCTCATGACACATTGGAAACAGACGTTATAAGATGTTCTGGCTTTTAATTGACTGTTGAACAGTAACCCTCATTGTTTTTGGGAGAAGTTTTAAAAAATGGAAATTGCCCGAACCTCTCTGTGCCAGCATACAGTTAAATTAACCATGCAAAGGAATGTGTGGCCTAACCAAAAGGTACAGAGAGTTTGAAACACTAGACTAAGTGCACAGTACATAGTACAAATTAGCCCGTGCACACACACACACACACACACACACACACACACACACACACACACACACACACACACACACATACACACACACGCACACACACACACACACACACACACACGCGCGCGCGCGCACACACACATACACACACACACACAGACACAGCGTATGGGACGGGAAGATTACAGTAAAGTGATTGCCTAAATCCTTGGAGTGATAAGCTAGATACACTGTAACATTTCAATGAATATGATTACATGTAGGCCTACTCATACTGCCATGTATCCGAGTATGTAAACAAATGCTGAATACAGCTAAGGATGGATAGTACTAATTATTCAGTAATAGTAAGAGTGGGAAAGTTTTTATCTGGATGTGATGTGTAGAGTGATTAGGTCAGCAACAAGGCATGGCTCATAGTTTTTTTTAAACAGAATTATTACATTATTATTACTTAGGGGTGGGACAAATAATTGATTCTTCGATGCATCGCGAATCTCTCTAGAAAGATTCCTTCTCGATGCAGATAAATGAATAATCAGAATATATACATATATATATATATATATTTTTTTTTTCGCCTGCTGCAACATTCTGTTCGCTAGAGAGGGATAATTTTAGTAATTTTAAAATGATTTAATTCATCTTCAGTGTGTATCGGCCAATCTGATTTGTCTTGACACGATTGTGATTCAGCCTACACATAGCATGCACGCAAACTCACAGCCAGACACAAGAACTCCTTCTAATTCAAGAGCAGCTTTTGCTTTAATGACATAGAAAAGATTAGAAAGAAAAGAAAACTGAAACCTATTTGTTACATACTTCCATATTGTGTGGTAATGCAAGCTGCAGTGATTATTGCATTGTTCATAGAAAGTCAAATTTGTGACAAAAGCTTTTTCTCTAATAAAATATTAGATAAGTGAATTCATCTGTTGATGTCTTTAATGATCATCACAAAAGTAGGAGTGATTAGCAAACTCTGAGTAGCAAACTCAGATGTATATATATTTTTGAAAATTACGCATGGAAATGTACATACAATTTTTTTTGCATCGAGATGCATCGATAATCATTTCATAGTCGAATCGTTGACGTCATAATCGGAATCGAATCGAAAATTTAGGTGCCAAGAGATTCCCATCTACTCCTGCAACAGACAGACACACACAAACACAGAACAGAGAAACACAAACACTCATACATTACACGCACCACAGAGCATCATCAGAAAAGATAGTGGCCACTTATGTTACCATTGTAATACCAATACCATTGCTATTCCTATCTGTCACCATACAGAAAAAAGAACCATGCAAGGGAACTTTGGCCTAACCTCCCTAAAAGGTACAGACAGTTTGAAACATTAGACTACTGTATTGTGTGTTACAGCTATAAAATACAGTATGGGTCGGGTTTTAGAAGTGACTGAGTCAAAATGTCAGTCAAGTATTGAAGACTGAATGTCTGAGAAGGCATGAGTTTTTAGGGTGTTGTTGATGTTGCATATATCCCAAAAAAGAAGATTTGGAGTGATTAACAGCGCATGACACATTGGAGAAGATGTTCTCATTGGAAACGCTTTTTATTGATGGTTGAACTGTAAACCTCAATGCTTCTGGGAGAGGTTTTAAAGGTTTAAATAATGGATATTGCTATTCCTATCTGTCACCATACAGCAAAAAGAACCATGCAAGGGAACTTTGGCCTAACCTCCCTAAAAGGTACAGACAGTTTGAACATTCAGACACACACACACACACACACACACACACACACACACACACACACACACACACACACACACGCACACACACACACACACACACACGCACACACACACACACACACACACACACACACACACACACACACACACACACACACACACACACGCACACACGCACACACGCACACACACATGCACACAAGACACACACACTAAGCTCTGGGACGTTAAGAAGATTACTGTAGAGTGAATATAAACACAGGTTCGGCTGAATCCTTGGAGTGATAAGCTAGTTACATTATGACGTTACGATATATCACATTGCAATGTATCCAAGTTGTAAACATGCACTGAATATGCCTAGCATTTAAAAATAGCCTTATGTGGAATGAGACCAACTAAATAGTAGCAGCTGTAAGTTATGTCAGAAACAGAGCATGGCTCACACCTGGTAATTTCGACTGCATTATTACATTATTACTCCTGCGACATACACGCGCAGGCATGCACGCACATACACACACACGCACACGCACACGCACACACACACACACACACACACACACACACACACACACACACACACACACACACACACACACACACACACACACACACACACACACACACACACACACATGTGGGTGTGCGTGTGTACATATGCGTTATATTTGATTAAATAGACACTGACATCTAATGATCACGAATGGCAGTGTTGTAAATTGTTTCTTTGTGAAAAGACCCCCGGTATTAAAACACCAACTGAATATCCCCAGGAGATCAATTAACTGAATGCAAACAACACAGTAGGCCTACCTGGCCCCATGCCCTCCTAGCCTGGATTTAAGGTCTAAAGACAACTTTGCATCATGCACACCAAGCCTGGACATCAGTTTTTAACAGCTCACAGTACACCCTGGCCCCATGCACTCCAAGCTCAGACGTCAGGTCTAAAGACAACGCTACATAATAATAACCCTATGCCATCTGTTATTACCTTACCTGTTCGCACAGGTGGCCGTGTGTGCGTTCCTCCTGCCCAAACAAGGATTCACTAATGTGTTAATTTGATGGCGAAGCAGCAACAGTGTGAATGTGCCCTGTATGTCGCGTAGCTCCGTGTCTCATCATTTGATGGCGCTCGTGCCGACCATGGCGCCGCCTCTTGAGACGCGGCAGGGCATGCGCCTCGTCGCAGCGCTCGTGTCTGACTCGAACGCATCATAACAGCTTTACATGGCAACAATTACTACCACTTTCTAAATCCGTCCATTTAGCTATTGAACGTTGCATGGCTTAACGCTAGGGTTTATAGTGAGAAAGGCAAAACATGTTCGGTACAGAACGTGTCAATTAAAAAAACAATAATGACGTTGGTTCGCCATTCTTACCGTTGTAAGGCGCGCGCTGAGCGGACAGTTGCGAGGTGCTGAAATGCGTCTCGAGGCATCCGAAGCTACGTGAGGGCGGGACTACAGACTAGCTTATGTGCTTCCTCTTCGACCAGCTTTTGGTTGAACGTTTTATTTGTGTATTTTAAATCCAACACAGATTAAAGTGAGAGTGGTCAATCACAGTTTAAAACAAGCCCAGAGCATTATAATATCATCTCATGTGTATTTGGCAAATAGCATACCATAAAGATGACAATAACCTGTCTACCTATTATCGTCCATGGGCATCAACCGCCTGAGAATAAACATTTGGCCATCTAGACCATCTAAAGTAGAGCATATATAGTAGAGCATCTAGAGTAGACAGTATACCATCTAGAGCATCTCAAGTAGAGCATCTATAGTAGAGCATCTAGTGCAGAGCATCTAGAGTAGACAGTATACCATCTAGAGTAGAGCATCTAGAGTAGAGCATCTAGACCCGATGGTCTACTCTAGATGGTCTACTCTAGAATCTAGATTACGCCATCTAGAATAGACCGTCTAGACCCTAGATGGTCTACTCTAAATGGTCTACTCTAGATGGTCTACTCCATGGTCTACTCTAGATTCTAGAGTAGACCAGAGTAGACCGTCTAGGGTCTAGACGGTCTACTCTAGATGGTCTACTCTAGAATCTAGAGTAGACCATCAAGAGTAGACCATCTAGAGTAGACCATTTAGAGTAGACCATCCAGACCTCCGCCCACTGCGGTAATGTGACATGGCCGCACAGCTGCCCCTATGAGCTGGGGAGAAAACAACAATGTAAGACTTTAATCGTACAATGTTTAAAGGCTCACGTTGGAATATCTTTGTCGTGGTCACCAGGGCATGTACATGTTGTATGACATGTTGGAGGTAGCATAACACAGGTAAACTACTATGATATAATGTAAGATAATTGTTGTTTTATATTTTTCGCTATCTGTTATGTGGTGATCTTTCTTCTGGATAGCAGTCGGTGCCACAAGCCGATGTCTCCTTGCACTGCGGAAGGTAAATAAAGGTTGCTTTGGAGAGGTGGGGGAGTGGAGTTGTATCACATTTTTTGGTTTTGGACACCAAGTTCCTTTGAAAGAGTGTCACCTGCTATCAGTTGTCGAGCAGAGAAACCACCTGAAAACAAACATCTCCGACACATGGACGTGTTGAAGAACGCACACCCACTTTTCTTCATCCCCCATCAAACAATGCAATTCGACAGTGTAATAGACTTGGATTAAAAAGTGAAACTTAGTAAATGCAAGCCCTGTAAATGCACAGGATGTGTTGGGGGCATTTGGAGGAGACGCATGCTCGTCCTAATGGTTTCACGGGGCAGCGGCCCAGAGAGGGGCAAACTTCTCGGGCATACTTATGCATAATAATAATAAATTATATTTCTGACAAGTCTGTTTCGCTAGATGTCACTAAATTTGGCACACTTCACCTTTAAAGTTTTAGATATGATAGTAGGCCTACATAAACGGTCTTTCTGGTCATCTATTAAGATACAAAAAGATGTAAGATAAGACCCAGTAATATCCAATGTTGTTATGTTATTGATAAGCAATCAAATGAATATTCCGTATTCAGTGATTTCATATTCCGTGAAGTATGTCCAGAAAACGTACAAATTTGGCAGCCATATTAGCAATTATACACCTCATACCAATAGTATTATTGAGAATAAAATTAGGATAATCATCATCAACACCACAATCAAATTCTTCAAATGTAACAACAAATCATGTTTATAAAGCAAAATGCAGAATAATTTTTGGTCCCTTATTAACAAGTACACAAGTGTATTTTATTTGATTGAATTTATATTCGCAGGCAAGTTTTTGTTCATACAATTAAGAAAAAAAGCCACTGTCTGCCCAAGCTGTTGGCACAAGTATATACAAAACTGAGGGGTGAAACAGATAAAGCTTTCTACTACGCAAAAAGATTGAAATAAAGAAAGTTCGAATGCAAAAAAGATCGAGGGATAGACGAAGAAAAACATGTCCATTGTCAAAAATATATACCAATCCCTCCTTAAATTCACAAGAGGTATAATGTTATGTAAGGGTAAGTCAGGGACATCCATGCAATTGCCATGGTTACTAAAAGAGGGTCAAGCTAAATTAATATAATTCCTCAATATCAGAATAGATATCATTACATGATATCCATCTTTGATATCAAGGAATCATATAAAGTTTTATAAGTCACACATTATGCTTACATTTGGCCTGTTTTGTTATTTTCAGTGTGAATTTGCAGGATGATTTAGCTCATCCTTGGTCGCCCCTCATTCAAGATGTCTGAAATAACAAAATGGCTGTGGATGACAAAAACATGTCAAAATGTTGACATCTAAATGCTGCCACGCATGCAAATCTAAATGCCCAAAAAGGAGTTAGAGGACAGAAGAAGGCATTTTTCTTAGGGTATTAGGCCAGAGTAATGTCTCACTTAAGAAAAAAATAATAAATCATTATAAATACATAAATACATACCTAAAATCACAACAAAGAACATGCTGTTGATATCTTCAGCTATTTTGGAGCTGGTGTGTATTGACTCATTCAGTTAAATTTTATCAAACAGCTGATATTGTTTTATGGTTCACAACTGAGCAAGCCAGGTAAGATATTAGCGAAATCATTAGCACTACCGCACAATGAAAAGTAAACAGACAAGTACAGAAGAACAGCACCAGTGGTAAAGGAATCATTAGAAAAAAGACAATAGTACATTTTTTTGTTTTAATCAGTAAAAGTATAACCATTGAACGCATAACCATGCCACGAAGAACAACTAGATTCACTGTCGTTTTTTTAACCTATAATTATTTTAATTGTATTATTATTATTATTATTATTATCAATATAGATAAGATTGTATTTATTATTAATAACGTTAGTATTACTATTATTTTTATTATTAATATTATTGTATTATTCAACTTCCATCTTATTATTATTTATTCACATTATTACCAATGCTGCAAGACTATACACATGTCTGAGGATTCCAATGCACTTACACATCAAGAATAAGAGAGATAGAGAGAGCTCACAATAGGTTAATAAGTGCACAAAACTCTTTTTTTAAATTTGAGTTTAAAAACATTGACAAGACATGTCCATTGTCAGGCAATGAAATCAAATACTGTAAAACCAGACCCTTAAAATGACCATAATGAGAGCAAGGTAGCCAAAAACACCTGAATGCCACAAATACTTTCCTGTTGTTGTCCTCTAAATATTGCAATTAGCTGCAAAAAACACATAAAATAATTAAATAAAAAGATTTACATCTAATCTAGTAGCCTAAACAATATTTAAAGTTACCTTCGGTAGTCTGAATATTCAGATTCAATTTTGCATGTAAGCAATAAGTGCTCCTTTATTTTGTACTATTCCCCTAGATTTTTTTCCCTGCCATGATTGAGATTTCAGTGGAAATGCTCATTGAACAGAGGCTGTTCAATGAAGAGAAGTTGTCTCTAATAATTAAGCTAATACTATGGTGTTGCAGCCCATTGTCACATCTCTTTGACCTGAAGTGAAAGAGTTAAGGCACCACTATGGACAAGTGTCTGGATATACACTGGATGGATATCCATATATGTCACAGCAGAGGCTCCATAAAAGTAGCAATCCCATAATTAATGTTATGAGTTACACCTGCGTTTGTCCTACCACGATGCCTATGTGCAAAGGGTCTATTCTAGGTCTTTGTTGCAACAGATATTATGTTCTGTAGGAAAAGCCAAGTCAAATCAATTCATATATGTTAAAACAAGCCCTCTTTGGGAATTTAAGTCTATAACACAGTAGAGAGAACAGAACCGAACAAAACTAAAGAACCAAGAAAACACAGAAGGACATTCTCCCCACTTCATTATCAATCCTCATTCTTTTGGCCGCTTACCTCAAGTGTTTTACATATGTGTATGCATTGTATTTTATACAGTTAAAGGAAGGTACAGTGCTGAATACTGCCCACAAAAAGAGAATACTTATTCTTTTTTTTTTTTGTATTTTAAATAACTATATCACATTTAAAATGTTTTGAGGTTTTAATAAACCAGTGAAATGCTATCGACAAAAAGCTATGGCTCAAGGTGATGATAGTGTTGAAAAAAGACTTTTCAGCGTGTGTTTTTGTTTTTCTGTGTGTGTGTGTGTGTGTGTGTGTGTGTGTGTGTGTGTGTGTGTGTGTGTGTGTGTGTGTGTGTGTGTGTGTGTGTGTGTGTGTGTGTGGGTGTGTGTGGGTGTGTGTGGGTGTGTGTGTGTGTGTCCCACAGTGACCCATGCTTCATTATTACCATTATCATCATTGTTGGTGCTGTTGTCATCACTGCCAGCAGTCCTATCTCTATTGGCTGACAGAGAGTAATCGCTTCAGTAAACATCAGTGCATGACAACCAGCACCATACAATATACGCAGTACATTTCACTTCAATGATCCAACCCAATGAAACCAATGGAATGAAAAGATCATCTACACTATGCCCATCAAATACAACCAAGCGGTTGTATATTGGTCGAGATAGGGAGGGGTTTTAGAAGTATTGTATTACCAAATCAGTTGAGTAATTAATGACCAATTCATTTATGTTGGTCCATGCGTTAAATTGTACTAGCAATGTTTGCTAATCTTTATCTCAATGGGTCTCTATGCCAAAATTTCAGGTGTGAAACTAGCTTATTTGTTCTGACCACCTTATCTGTGGATGCATTTTTTATTTCATCTGGCTAATGAGAGTGATCTTTGAGGTGGAGTTGTAGATGCAAAAGGTAATACAATGTAATTGAAAATAACATGAATGGATTGGGCCACATTAGGTCTTATGAAGTTGAATAAATATGTGCATGGCTATGTTTGTTTTAATGTTGTATTTGCGTGTTTGTCTTGGTGTCTGTGTTTGTGTTTGTGTGTGTGTGTGTGTTTGTGTGTGTGTGTTTGTGTGCACATGTGTGCATGTACAAAACTATAAAAAATCCGTACACAAAAATGTGAAAAAAAAGAGTTACAACTCTCACTCCCTTTTTGCCTGCCAAGCCACACCACAACCACCACCCCACAACGCTGACCACCCACCAACCCCCCCCCCCACACACACACACACACACACACAGCCATACACAGATGACCAAACCAAAATGATCATGTCAATGGCGGAAAAGAGGTTTGCATGTATACAGACGCTGACTTTTTGTGCTACTGAAGATGTGCTTTGTTTTGGAGGATTCACAATCATGTCTGTACAAAGGAGAGGTCGGGGCGATGAAGGGATGACTGTGTGTATTGAGGGGGTGCGGAGGGGGGGGGGGCAACCAAAGGTCAAGAGGATCAATGGATTATGATAGCTCAGAGCACAAAAATTGGGAGAGGTGGTGAGGAAGTGGGGGGGGGGGATTAGGAGAGGAGGCGTGAATAGGAAGTGTGTGAAGGTGGACGTTACAGATTTTCCCTGGGGAACAACTTTTCATCGTAACACCTGTTGGTTGGAATGTGGCGAAACTACACAGCACAGCATGACACCACTACAGAACACTGCCCACCCCACGACCACACAACACCAATAATTCAATCACATCTATGTATGTGGGAGTGCATTTGTGTGTGTGTGTGTGTGTGTGTGTGTGTGTGTGTGTGTGTGTGTGTGTGTGTGTGTGTGTGTGTGTGTGTGTGTGTGTGTGTGTGTGTGTGTGTGTGTGTGTGTGTGTGTGTGTGTGTGTGATTGTAAGAGAGAGATCTTTTTTATATGTGTAGGCAGTGAGGTTGTTTGTGTGCATGTGTGTGTGTTTAATATATCTCTGTGTATTTTTGTCTACTTTTGTGTTCTGCATATGTGTTATGTTTGTGAACCGATCTTGGCTCTGCTTCTATATGCATGTGTGTGCGGTGTGGTGTGTGTTGTGTGTGTGTGTGTGTGTGTGTGTGTGTGTGTGTGTGTGTGTGTGTGTGTGTGTGTGTGTGTGTGTGTGTGTGTGTGTGTGTGTGTGTGTGTGTGTGTGTCTGCGTGTGTGTGTCTGCGTGTGTGTGTCGGTCATGGAGCTTGTATGTCTGCCATCCCATGTGTGCAGGCGTCATCGAGCCTCCCCTGTTTATGTGTAGGCATTGAGGCGCTCCTTCGAGCGTGTGGAGTGGATGTCGTGCAGCTCCTGCTCTTCCTTGGACTTGATGTCCTCGTACTTCTGCATCCTGCTGGCGTCCTTCAGGTAGCCCCAGTTAGCCGCCAGCGCCATGAGGAAGTGGACCTGTAGGGGGCGCAAATGGACACCACGTCAGCGTGGGGAAGGAATCTGCGTATTGACGTGTTTTAGTGATGATGTTAACGACTCTGAGGTGCCATTCCATTCCATTCCAACTCGTACTGAAATAATAAGGCTCTGGCCGATGAGTAGCATTCAGCCATTTTAAGACTCGCAGATGTAGGATGTGATATAACTACACACACGCACACAAAACACACACACACACGCACGCACGCACGCACGCACGCACGCACGCACGCACGCACGCACGCACGCACGCACGCACACACGCACACACACACACACACATTATTGCTTTTCATTGCCTGACAGAATCTGCAATCATGAATTTTGCTCATAATTGTTCTCCATGTTCCTGCAATTTTCTCGAGAAAGTGGTTAATGGAGATGTCAATAAACATGTCTTGGTTAACAGTGATACCTGGTAACTTACTTACATAAAAAATCGAAACAGATGTAGTTGATGAGGGGAGTGAGGCAAACTCAACTTTTGTGATTCTCAGGCTTCATATTGTGGTTTTCAATATTTGTATTATTTTGATTATTATTCCAATAATACTTTATCGATAAGCATTATTACAATACATTACAATTATTTTACATTAAAAGTATTATTATCGTCTTTATTATTACTATTATTATTATTATTATTATTATTATTATTATTATTATTATTATTATTATTATTATTATTATTATTATTATTATTATCTATTTATTCATCTTAGACAGCACGGTCACTCTAGCATTAGGGTGTTGACTAATTATAGTAGATTATATGTTGTGTATATGGTATGGTAATTTAAAATAAGGATATAATAATACCCTACATCCCCAGCAGAGGGCAATGTGATGGGGAGATGTTATTTTTATTAATATGACGTCAAGCGACAATATGAGTAATATATATATATATATATATATATATATATATATATATATATAAATGATCTTGAAATAAATCCACATCATCTCGTTTATATATATATATATATATATATATATATATATATATATAAAACGGAAAGGTGAAATCCGGCGATCTGATTGGCTGTTAACCGTGGTATATTGAGCATATACCACGGCTACTATTCTAAAAAGCCTTATCGCAGCATATCATTCCGCAAGCAACAATGTCTGCGCGTCTGGTGTAGCCGTAGCGTTACAGTAGGAGGCTAGGTAGCAAAAGTAGCCGAAGTGTTTGACAAGGTTAATAAATTGACTAAATTCGTTGAATTGACATGTTTAAGGTTAACTTTCACCTCCGGATAGGGTTAACAATGGTAGAGGGGACTGAGGAGTGACCTGCTCCTGAAGAAAAAGGCGAGAAAAAGAGACATGCAGAGCTAACGTCCGGAAAGGAGGGACTATTTTTTTTCATAATGGGGCTATTTTATCAGTTAGGTAGGCTAATTTGTGATTTTTTTTTTTTTGTACCTGAAATTGATTGCGTATTCCTCTTTCATATTGCCCTTATTGGTAACCGTTTTATAAAAGCAATAGATCACTCCAGTCCCGTGGTATATGCTCATTATACCACTCCAAGGGGGTTGTCGTCCCTCCGCTTCGCGTCGGGCCGAACAACGCCCCTTAGCCGTGGTATAATGAGCATATACCACGGCCTGTCGGGATCTATTGCTTAATTATATATATATATATATATATATATATATATATATATATATATATATATATATATATATATATATATATAGGCCTATATACTGTATATATATGCCCTGTCCATTAGGCAGTTCCTAATCATCTTCTATCATTCCTGGCTGTCTTTTTTCCAGTCTCTGTGTGGTTTGTTCTTCTTTGGTCTCCATCCAGTAAACCGGTCAGGCCTCATCACTGTCTCAGTTCCTTAGCAGGTCGCAGGATCTCCGCTAACGTTGAATGTGGAATCCAAGGTATTATATCTGCCCCAGTAAATCTAAAGCTCCTTTCTTCACTGCACTTATGACTGGTCCTTTGATTCAGGGATGAATGGGGGAGCTCATTGAAAGGCTTTAAAGGTCTGATTTAGCAAGAAAATCTACCGGTTTGGAAAATATGAGTGGCTTTGTTTGTACCACTGGTGTGTACACTATAATAATTTCAGCTAAGTTACAAAATTAGTAAACAAAGTAGGTAGTAAGTAACAGATAAGTGACAATACGATTAAATGATTAGAAATATCATTCACTGGAGTAACCAATGATTGATCAAACAGCATTGCCATCAGCCATCTTAATTAGGAATAAATTCATATTAATAGATGTAGTTCTTGACTATTTGTAACACACCTTACAAATGGCCACTTGGGTATCAGGAATATGATTTAGAGAATAAAATCTCAATTCAGAATAAAATCTAAATAACCATTTATTCTGAAACCTATTTAAGATTTGTCTGTGCCACTGCACACGATTAGAGAACAACATATTTGTACCAAATATCACGATATTTTTAAAATCTTGATGATTTGATGCTGGCACAGAATCACCGGCTGAAATACTCAATTTCTCAACTCCTTTGTTTCCATGGTAACTGGTGAAGAAGGCGTTTCACTTCTTGGCTACTTGATGTCCCTATATCTCTATCTATCTTTATGAATCTTTCTCTGCTGCCTTTTAAAACACAATCGATCCGTTTGTTCGACTGGATAAGGAGTCATCATGCGATCGTTACTGGGGTACAGACGAGGTCCTCACCATGGCGATGGCCGCGGCTCCTGCTCCAGCCAGCGCGCAGACAAACAGATGGAAGGTCAGGTCCAGCTGGGGGCATAGGGAGAGGGCTTAGTGGCTGCTATCATTGGTATTCATGTGCATTTGCACTTATTCTACCACTTATGTGGTAGGAGAGGGATATTTTTTTGGATATGTGCATTTTGAATGTAAAATAAGGTCAAACCACAAAGAAACAAAATAATTATCAAACATTCAGTAGCATTACAAGTAACATCAAGTGTTCCCAAACATCTCACTCTGATACTTACTCCTCTCTCACTCAATTTCAATTCAATTAAGAAAAGCTTTATTGGCATGGGAAACAAATGTTTACAATGCCAAAGCAGGTAAAAAACGAGGAGATCCAAATGTAAAACGTTGAATACAAAATATATGTATATCAAATAGTAGAATATTAAATACTAAATGAATTCAAAGGTTGAATGCTAAGAGTGTCTATTGTGTTTAATGTCTAAAAGTCTAGTATCACCTGCTTCTCTCTCTCTCTCTCTCTCTCTCTCTCTCTCTCTCTCTCTCCTCTCTCTCTCTCTCTCTCTCTCTCTCTCTCTCTCTCTCTCTCTCTCTCTCTCTCTCTTCTCTCTCTCTCTCTCTCTCTCTCTCTCTCTCTCTCTCTCTCTCTCTCTCTCTCTCTCTCTCTCTCTCTCTCTCTCTCTCTCTCTCTCTCTCTCTCTCTCTCTCTCTCTCTCTCTCTCTCTCTCTCTCTCTCTCTCTCTCTCTCTCTCTCCCCTCACCTCATTGGATTCACACATCCTGAAGAACTTCTCCGTTCCTGTGCACACCTTCCTCTCCTCCGAGATGGAGACCACTCCTGTAACAATATCCACAACTACATAAGTATCACACACACACACACATGCAGGCACGCAGGAACGCATGCACGCAAGCACACACACACACACACACACACACACACACACACACACACACACACACACACACACACACACACACACACACACACACACACACACACACACACACACACACACACACACACACACACACACACACACACACACACACAGACACACAAACTTTTACCAAATTGTCTCAGGTCCAGGCAGAGGTTGGCTCCGTCCACCAGGCTTGCGTTTTGACACATGGACCAGATGTTGAAGTACATGAAGACAGGCAAGCCGGTGAAGGCTGTCACCCCGATCCACACCAGGAAGAACAGGTAGGCCAGGAACATCAGCTGTGTAGGAGGAAGGAACCGTTGGGTTGAGATGATGAGTGGGCTTAGAGATAAGAGGCTGATAAGAACCACAGAAGGTAATACTTAAACTCAGGCGTAACTATGAAAACAATCCTACACGTGTAAAACGATACTATCCTTGTCTATGTGTTGCTTCGGTATTGTTTTATATAATTTGATATTTGAGTCGACTTCAAGTTTCCAGGGAGTTTCATATGCATGGATTATACATTTGTTTCAATTTTCAAATTCATATTCATTCATGTTTGTCATTCATTGACACATCGAGGGTTCTGCACTGAGATGAGAGTCAACCAAAGAGAATCTTACGAAGGCGGTGAGACAGCGTCCACACGCGGTGATCTTGAACTCCCCATACAGGTCCCTGATGGCCCCAGTGGTGAAGAATCCCTCCACCAACAGCAGCACCCCGAACACGAAGAAACCCCCTGCCAGGCCATAGATGATGTACTTCAGGATGTCGATGCTGTGGAGAGAACACACACACACACACACACACACACGCACGCACACACACACACGCACGCACGACACACACACACGCACGCACGCACGCACAGCACAGCACGCACGCACACGCACGCACGCACACATACACACACACACACAAGTAAAGAGGTCAATGAAAGCTTTAAGGTGTTGTGGACACATGCTTGGAGCTCTTTTTTTTAATAAAAGGTCTTGAGTCCAATGGCGATATTTGTTTTAATAATATTTGATAATACACATATTGACATGTCAGATAGTGCTGAACAGTATTTTCTGCTTTACTAAAAGTATGGCGCTGTGACCACTTGTTTCCAACTTTCTGGAAAGGACAAATCCAATAGGAACTAAAAAAATTTGCGTGATCAATGTGTGATGTTAGTGATGTGTCGTGCATTCCCTGCCTCGCATTTTTTCTGATTAATCAAGTTATTTTGAGCCATTTGGGAACAGATCTTGGAACGGAACAGAGCCATAAGTTCCCCCTCCCTGCAAAGGACCACAGTTTCCATCACGTGTCAGCAGGTTACATGATGCGTTCAGGCAGCTCTTGGGACGCATGCCCACTTCACTAGGCAGCGCAGGAATCACCTTTTTTGTTCAAAATATGTTGTGAACATGCCTTTGTTGGTTATAAATAAACACACATTTGCATCATTTTAAGGGTTGCCAAGAATTGCTTTTTGAAGGCTTTATCCTTCCCTCTCCCTCTCTCCCTCTCTCTCCCTCCCTCGCTCTCTGTCCCTCTCCCTCTCTCTCCCTCTCCCTTTCTCTCTCTCCCTCCCCCTCCCTCCCCCTCTCTCCCTCTCTCTCTCTCTCTCTCCATCTCCCTCTCCTTTTCTCTCTCTCCCTCTCTCTCTCTCTCTCTCCCTCCCTCTCGCTCTCTTCCGCTCTCTCGCTCTCCCTCTCCATCTCTCTCTCCCTCTCCCTCTCCCTCTCCCTCTCTCTCTCCCTCTCTCTCTCTCTCTCTCCCTCTCTCTCTCCCTCTTTCCTGGATCTGTTTCTGGTGAACAGGTGTGGCCTGGAGAGTCTTAAATCCTTGTTTTTGGTCCAAGCCAGAAAACACAGGGAACACAAAATCACATGCAATGCAAAACATGCATGTGAGTTGATGTTTAAAGTCTTATTTCCTAATCATTGCAATTAACACTTTGTGCTTTCACACTTTTCTTGCAGCCAATAGATTTCAGGCTCT